>PVIJ01003739.1:0-129162 GCA_004024925.1 Scalopus aquaticus
AGACAGCTCCACAGCACTGTGCTTAACCCGTTGTGCCACCAGGGAGGCCCTCTCTGAGCTTCTGTTTCTTCATCTGTAAAGAAGGGCTAATGATAGTTCTAACCTCGAAAGACTGTTGTGGGGACTGAGTTAGTAACACATGCTTCACACGTAATAAGCTCTCAGATTTATCTAACAAATAGGGAGCACCTGCAATTGACAGACACTATTTCAGGGGCTGAGGATGCAGCCTTGAACAAAACTGATAGAAATCTTTTCCCTCAATGAAGATCAGCTCTGATGAATGCACCTACTCCCAAGCCTTCCACATTGGGGAGCAGGGCACTGTCGTGGCAAGATCCTGCCCCAGCTGGCAGGTCGGCAGAGCTGGGTCAGTTATATTGGAGTCAGGAGTCTCTCAGTTGCAGGTGACATAACCTTAGATGGTACTGGATAAAGTGATAACAGAATCCATTGCTGGGACTATTCCATCCCACATCAGCATGGGATTCAGTTGTGGCTGGTCTCGCTACCTCCAAGCTCGGCTTCCTCCTGTATTGGTCTCATTCTCTATTAGGATCTTCCAGGTGGTGGCACTGATGGCATCCAGCAGCTCAGGCTTGAAAGCCTTGTGACCTCTTTTGCGGGGCTTTTAGAAAGAGTCCCAGGAAAGACTCTCATTGGCCTACTGAAGGTCATGTGCCCAATTCCAAAAGCAGTGATTGGTGGCCACGGGAATGTGTCATTCTCATTGGCCAGGCTTGGAGCAAGAGGTGGGGTCTGCTCATCTAAGCCCTATAGGGTGAGAAGTGACTTGACAAAGAAGCGATGGGCAGACTGCATGGATGCATGGATGAGGGGGGCCTACTTGGGAGTAAGTAAACACTTGGATTCTAGGGGTCAGCTTATCAGAGTCTGAGGCTGCCGAAATTTGGGGCTACCTTCTCTGGCTAAAAGGCCAGTTTTTCTGGTGTTATGGGGGCGATGCAAATCTACATCCACATCTTTGATTTATGTGTGAATTCCTTTCTGGAATCACATACCCGGAAGGAAGAAGGGGCTGGACCTTGCTGAGCCACTCCCTGGGCTGAGCCCTGCCTGCTGCTTGGGGGCTGGAGGACTGTGGGTTTTAGAAGGAAACTCCAGAGAGGTGGGTGGGGAGGAATAGAAGAACGGGTGGGATATAGGCCCTGGAACTAGTACCCACATCCAAGTCCTGGTTCTGTGACTATGTGCCTGTGTGGCCTCAGGCAGGTTGCTTAACCTCTCTGTGCCTCAATTTCTTCATCCGTAAAATGGGAAATTAATACCTAATGTATCACTACTGTGTAGATTATATAAGTGAATGTGCATGCAACATTTAGAACAGTGTCTGGTATGTTCAATCAGTGCTACTCATTGCTTTAGTCTGTTTGGCCTGCTGTGACAAAAATATCATAAACTGTTAAGAACAACAAATTTATTTCTCACCATCCAGAGTCTGGGAAATCTAAGATCAAGGCACGGACAGATTTGGTGGCTGGTGAGAGTCCACTTCCAGGCTCATAACTGCTCCTCTTGTTGTGGAGTTAGGGGTCTTCCTGAGACCTCTTTTATAAAAAGCACCTTCCATAGGATGCCACCCTGTACTTCCCCAAGCCCCACTTCCAAATACTACCACCTTGGGTTTTAGGTTTTCAACTATACATTTGTCTTCCTTTTTTTCCCTAAAGATTTATTTTATTTATTTATGCATGCAAGAACTGGGGACTAGGCCAGAGGTGTGGGAGGTGAGAGGATTCACCAGAGACAGAGTGGGGAGCAGAACAGGCAGATCTACTGAAATATACTGCTGAGGGGAGCAGCAGGTGAGACAGGAGAGGTCTGCTGCGCCATATGGGAATCTCCCTGGCAGGGGATCGAACTCGTGCTGCAGTGGCTAGTGATAGCTCGATAGTGCTGAGACTTTAACCGCTATGCCAGCAGGGAGGCCCCTCAACCTATGCATTTGGGGGACACACAGACATCACCTATTGCAGTCATTGTGGTTAGTATTTTACTGTAGGCGCGCGCGCACGCGTGTGTGTGTGTGTGTGTGTGTGTGTGTGTGTGTGTGTGTAGTTAAAAGTAGATCACTAATGGTAGAATTCAAGGCATAGCTATAGAGTTTACCAGGCGTCAGTTTTGGGTGGGGAGTGCCTTTCTGGAATCTAAAAATCAGACCCCGGAGGCTGCTCCTTCACTGCACCCGTGCTCACTTCCTGGGGGGCTTCAGATTTGCCTGCGTCACACGCCTGTCCTAGGAGGAACATATCTTATAAACTGCAGGTTCTGCTGCCCCTTGGCCTTGCCCCACTGCTGTTCCTCCCCACCCCTATGCTGAAATACCTTGGGTGAGTGAAGTCCAGGAATGGGGGATGGGCATGCCATGATGCCCAGGTTCCATCCCTGGCATCGAACATTTGGAGGCAGAGGGTGGGTCTCAGTTCCTGGACTGGCTGGTGTGGACCCTCTGGGACGTGGCTTCTCCCGTGAAGACCCATCTGGGTGTTTCTGGTCCGCCCTTCTCTGCTCATCCAAGACCTTAGAGCATTGGCAGTTGCCATGGAAACAGCTCTTGAGGCAAATCTACCCATGTGGGATGACAAAAAGTTCCTCAAGAAAATGGGAAGACAGCCAGACTCCCCAGCTCTCTGATAGGATCTCTGGATCCCAACTCTGCAGCCTCCCAAACTGCCAGTTGGGCATGGGCCTGGAACCCGCAGAAGGGTCCTTATTCAGGTCACCAGGCCCCTCCCTTGCTAGTCTCCTGTCTCCAGTCTGGTCTTTCCAATGTAAGCACCCCATCAGCACAGGGGCTGGAGCTGGGGTCATTTGAGAAAGATGAACTCCCCTCTGTTTAAAACCATTCATGTCTCCCTGTTACCCACAGGATAAAGCTGATGCCTTGCAGAGGGTCTCACAATCTAAACCTCTTTTTTCAGCCATGTCTCTCCCATATGTCCTCCCTCCCTCCCTCCCTCTTTCTCTCTCTCATACAGTTCCCTCTATCAGAATGTCTTCTCTGTTCCATTTAGCAAAAGCTTTGCACCCTCCAAGTCTCTGCTCAAATTTTACCTCCTTCTAGAAGCTTCCCTGGACCTCAGCCAGCTTCCCTGTGCTTTTCACAGAGCCAGGGTCACAAATTCAGCAACTGCAGGGACAGCAAGAGATACAAATGACTAACTTAGGGACAGTCTTTACATCCACAAAGAGATTCACCCTCTTCCTTTAAAGCTGGATGTGAGAGTGCCTAGGTTCAGCTTTCTGTTACCAGAGTGCTCTTATTCTGCAACAGCAGGCCTCCAGGGCAAACTCTGTGCTGAACTGGAGCTAACTCATTGCTCCAGCATCAAGGGAACAATAGGGAGGGGTGGAGACTATGGAGAACCCTACCCTGTCTATAAGGTAACACGGTCAGTTTGTTGGAAATCTGGACCTTAAGTGGCATCTCAGACCACTGACCCTGCCATGACCTGTTTCCTGCATTCCCTTGGAGAATGTTCCAGACTGGCCATGCCACTCCTAGCATTTAGCAAGGTACCCACTAGCAGCTTTTTGAACAGATTTTTGAATGCTCAGACCTAGGTAATTTCCTGAACCTGCCAAGCCTTCTCCTGCCTCAGGGCCTTTGCACTTGTGGTTCCCACAGCCTGGAGTCTCTTCCATCAGAGACAGTCCCTTGTCTCCTCCTCTTATTCAGGTCTGCTCAAAGGTGATCATTCAGAGAGACCCTCTCTGAACTCTTAGCCTAAAATAACCCATCCTGTTCCTCTATATTTTATTCATGGCACATATCACCACCTGCTGTTCCATTCATTTTATTTTTCCGGTATTTGCATAGTGCTTCTAATAAACCCAGCATGCTTTAAAATATTACCAATGGAAATTCATTTCATCCTTGTAACAGCGCCATGCAGGAGAAGCTGGAATCACTCCTTTTCCTCAGATGAGGAAACTGAGGCACAGAGCGGTGCATTGGCTTGCCCAGAGCCACAGAGCTGGGAAGTGGCAGAGCAAGGATGCAAACCCGGCAATGGGGCCCGGTGGTGTGAGCCCTGCTTATGCCGACCTTGTTTATGTCTGTGATCAGCTCTGCTCCCCTGAGGATGCCAGTCCCTTGAGGGAGGCAGTGTGTTCCCTGCCGTACCCCCAGATCTGGACCTGGCACAAATTAGGTGCTTCATGAACATTTCTTGGAAGGCAGGCGGCAGGAAGCAGAGGACCAGAGAACTGGAGGGAAGAGTCCTTGGCCTCCGAGCTTTCCTGTCAGTCAGCCCAATGTCAAGGCCATCCTGTAGGAAATTTCTCAGACTCCCGGAGGGTTTGAGTCAGTCTGTCTGGGAGGGGCCCTGCCCCACCCTCTCCCACCCTCCAATAGGGCTTCTGTTTTCTGACCTCTCCCAGGCGCAGGTGCCAAACCACACTCCTGGAGCCCTGGGCTTGCTGAGCGCATTTCCTCCCCGACAGGCCCTTGGAGGAGAATGTTTGGCTGGAGGCAGGAAGTCAAAGGAACTAGATGGCCTGAAGTGCACAGGACTGTTTGGCGGCCAGTGAGGGGCCCAGGCAGGGCTGCCTCTGCCAGATGTGCTGGGGCTGTGTCCTGCCCGACGTGAGGAGACTAGCAAGGGGCCCCCGAGCTGACATTGCCGGCCGCTGCGTCTCCAGCCCATCCAGCACTTCCAGACCCTGCTCCAGAGAAGGCCCGCGCCCTGCTGAGCTTTCCCTAAAACAGCAGGCCTTCTGAGGGAGCCTTCTGGAGCACGTGGCTCAGTTTCCCTACTGTGAGATAACCCTCCCTTTCCTACCATCCCGATAACCATGGTGAGTTATGAGTACACGAGGCCAAGTACGTCACCAGGCTTGTTTCATTGACTTCTCAGTGTCTGATGCTGCAGAGGAGGAGCCTGAGGCTCAGAGAGGTGAAGTAAGCTGTGCCAGGTCACACAGCCCGCGAGTGCTGGAGCTGGGATAAAAACCTAGTTCTAACTGCTAGCTAACAGGATTTCCAGGGAAAGTGAGAACACAGGGGACCCAGCAAAAGCTCAGCCTCCTGAGTTTGCCTATTTCTCACCTGTGGGTACCTCTGGGAAAGATCCCAAAACCTGTGGAACCACAGTTTTCTCATCTGTCCGAGAAGAGACAGCTGGCGTCCTCTGAGCCCTGGGAGGGCTGGCTGTTTGCTCCGTAGGTCATTTCCCTCCTTCCCATTCCACTGGGCCATCTCCATGTCCTGCCAGTTGGAGGGGAGGCTTGGAGATGTGGAGGGGGTCTCGAGGCCACACAGCCAGGGTGGTCACCTTGGGGCACAGTGCCCCTTGCAGCCAGAGGTGGGACAGTAGCTTGGTTTCCACGGGGGGACTTGAATTAAATGGAAACATGCTTTGCAGAGGCTCTTGCAGAGGATGTGGAGATGCTGAGAAGGGGTTGTGGCTGAGCCGAAGGCGCGAGAGTGGGTAGCCCGGAGACTTCCTCCTCAGGCCAGGGCAGCTGCCAGTCACCGCTGGCTGCACCTGGCTCCATCCCCGCTCTGCTTCCAGACACCACCCAGGTTGGTCCTGGAGCTCTAATGGCTCCTCAACAGTCTTTTGCTCTGGTTCAGAATCTGCAAACGGGCTGCAGCTTGGCGTGCCCTCACTGTGGGCCGGGCGCGCCTGTGCTCGAAGGTCTGTCGTAGTCTGATTTTTCTATGCAGATGCTGCTGAGCCCCGACTGCGCACCAGCACTGCATCTGCGCTGTTGCTTTCTGGCATAACTCGCTCTAGCCCGAGGAAGGAGCTAACAGCATCAGCCTCTCTGAGGCTCAGAGGAGAGAGGTGACTTGTCCACAATCGCTGAACTAGGAAGCACCTTTGAACGTGGTGTGGCTGACCACAAGTGTGGGCTGCTAGCCACTGTGCAGCTGGGAGTGGGGGATGGGCCTCAGACAACGTCTCACAGTCAGCAAGGACCACAGATGTGCCCAAGGGTATCAAGGGGGAGACTTGTAAAGTAACTACCAGGAGTCCCAAGAAATCACTTTGTCCAGACCTCCTGATTTCCTGAAAAAATGTTATATTATTACCATTTCGTAGGTGACTCACCTATGGCTCAGAGAGGTAAAGCAACTTGCCCAGGGTCACACAGCATGGAGCTGAGTCATGCTATCTTTTTAGCGACTTCTAGCACAAGTCTGGGAATAAACAGACACTTGCTCTATTCAACTCTGGCATTTTTTAAACTTGGAAGGACCTTTGAGACTATCAACTCCAACTTCCTTGCTTTACAGATGGGGAAACTGAGGCCCCGAAGGGTCCTTTATCTAAGGACATTTGCCAAGGAAAGTCTGTAAGGTGGGAAAGAAAACGCACTCCATCCTTTATCTGGGTTCTGGTCTCAGCTCTCACTGGTGACTTGGACGTGGGTGAGATTGACCCTCCCTGGGCCTCAGCATCTCAGTGCCCTGGCCTCAGCCCCAAGACACCTCGGCAGGAGGGCCCGCCCGGGCTCTGCTGTGAGTTTCAGGGGCCTGAGATGCTCATTCCATGGAGCAACTAGGAGTGGGGAGGGGGCAAAGTCCACTTAGGGGTTAGAAATCAGCTCAGAAGCAAGAGCCTGGCTCCCCAGTTCCTGCCTCTTCCTCCTCCCTGCAGGCGGGCATCTCCAGGTGCCGGGGAGAAGCAGTAAGTTGCGGCAGTCTCGGGCCCTTGCGGCGGGCTGTGTTGGCGTCAATTTCGGGTGCAGGGTCTGTCAGGGGGCACCCCTCAGTGTTGGGGCACCAAGCCCACACTGAGCAGGACTCATCCCCCGGGCTGGCTCCGGCAGAGCGCCGCAGACCACATCCTGAGCCGTGTGCCGATGCCCGGCCCTCGCCGCCTTCCCCACACTGTGTACTCAGCTCGGGGATTATTTGCATGAGTGGGCTCAAGGCTGACTTCAAGGGATTAAGCAAATGGGGTGCCTGGCCTCCCGTTCCAGTGGGATATAAGCAGTGGAGAAAATTTGTTTACAGCCCATCCCCAGGGACTGGCCTGTGTTTATGAGGGAGAAGCCCAGACTCTGCCCTGTGGCCTGGGATTCAGGCTGAGCAGCCGGAGGGACGCTCGTGTTTGGACATGGGACCCATTGTTTAGGGTCTGGGTGGCTTTTGGCCTGGAAGGAGAGCCGCCCCTGCAAACACCCGCTGGGGGCCTCCTGTGGCTGGGAACGGATGCTGGGTCCCCAGTAAACTGGTGGGGTTGGGCTGGCAGGGAAGAGCCCCCTGTACCGGGGGTACCTTCTGAGCCTGGGTCCAGCCCCATTTCAGTGTTAGGGGAGGCAGGGGCCAGACCCTTTGGGGCTCAGGGACTTTGACAAGGGGTTTGTGTTCCCCTGAGAACAGGAGGAGCTGCTGAGGGCTCTTGAGCAGGGAGTGACAGGATGGCATTTGCACTTTGAAAAAACTCTTTTGTTGAAATGACGCTAACATTATACCAGGTGGCCAGGCTGGCCAATCAGTGCCTGGCCTGCCACGTTGTGCTCCAACCTCACCCTGCACTGGGCACTTTTGCCCAGTCCCCTCTGGTGACCGCTATTGTGTTTTTGTAATCTGATTGCTTTTGTTTTGTTCTTTTCATTTGTTTTGTTTCTTGATCTGCCACACAAGAGTGAAATCATCTGGCCCTGAGTTTGTCTGACTTACTTCCCTGAGCACGATGCCCTCAAGGTCCACCCATGTTGCAAAGGCTAGGACTTCATCCTTTTTATATTTGGGGTGCCCTCTCCCCCACAGTCTTTTTGTTCTTGATTGAGGTGGCAGAAAGCCGGATTCAAGAAATTTTAAGTTTTCGTAAATCTACCCTACATGGGGGGGAAGCTCTCTCTGGCTACTTATGATCAGCAGAATCACAGTGAGAGGTGGTCCAGGTCCTGTCCCAGCGGTCCAGGTGGGCAGGGATGACGGACAGGTGGTGGGCTGTTAGGAGCCCACCCACCCTCTGGGGACAGGGGGTTTGGGGAGTGTGATCTGAAGCAGATGGCCCACTGAGACGGAGCGCCTGGTGGGGGCTTAGGAAGGTGGGCCGTAGAAAGCGGTGGGCAGCGGAAGGGATGGCGCGTGATGCAGGAGCTCGGGAGCAAGGCACCGTCCCCCTCAGGCTGAAGGCCCGAGGAGGGCCGGGCTACTGGCCCGCAGGCCCCAGGGAGCTTAGCTGCGGCCGGCTCACAGAGGCCCTGCAGAGAGGCAGCTGGGAGAAGCCTGAGCCTACTCACTCCTGCTCTGCCAGCCTCGCTGGGTCGCTCATTGATCAGACCCAAGTAGCGGTCAGCGGGCAAGGGGGCTGTCGACGCTGCTCCGACTGGTACCCTGTTGGCCAGAGCAGGGGCCAGTGGATTTGGGCACAGCGCACTGGGGAGGGAGGAAGCCTTTCAGACTCAAGGGGTGTTGTTTCAGTGGAGGGAAGCCAGGCCTGCGGTGGGAGAGAGGATATTTTGGGGCATCCTGCATCCATGTCTCATGAGTTACTAGAGGCTTTCTGGGGCCTCTGGCCTCTGAGCAAGTCGCTGGCCAGGTCCAGGCGTGTAAACGAAACTCCTAGCCCTTACCCCCTGCAGAGTGCTAAGCTCGACATGGCCCAGTCTAAACCAAAGGAGGATGGGACACCCTGCGAGGCAGCTGGGCCTCCTCGCTCCACTGCAGTGACTCAGCGAGAGCCCCCACGTGTGGGCGTGGGACCAGGGAGGAAATTCTCTCCTGACACAGAGCTAATTCTGGCCGCGGCTGGCAGCCAGGCCTGCGGCTGCAACATCTGCCTGTGCTGTGTGGTTTCAAGGTTCCCCAGACCCTCCGAGCTGGAGATTCGGGGATTCTAAGTCCAAGGTGTCTCCTGGAGCTGTGGGGGTGGAGAGACCCCTTCTCTCTTCCCTGGATGGTGAGGGGCTGGTGTCTGGGAGCAGCCGGGGATTTCTGTGGGCAAAGACATCAGGACCTAGGGGGAATGGGGAGACGGGGCCTTTGTGAAGGGAGAGTGCGGCCTGATAGGCCCCTGCCCTGGGCCTGGGCGCCTGGGGCGATGTCTCAGAGAAGGCCAGTGGCTGCTGAGAGGAGAGCAGGGGTCTGGCTTGAGCAAGTGAGTGACCGACTGCTGCCGGCTGGGCTGGCCAGGTGCACAGGTGAGGGATGTGGGCAGGTGAGGTGAGGGCGGCTGAGATCCGAGGGGAGGGGGGAAGGAGGGAGGAGGTGATGGACCGAGAAGACAGATCCATGGAGAGGAGAGGCCGAGAGAAGCAGAAAGAGGCATGCAGAGATAGGGCGCGAGAGGCAGCATCCGTGAGAGGCAGAGGGAGCGAGACCAAGACAGAGACATGGCCACTGGACACAAAGGGGGCGCGTCCTCGCTGGACACAGGGTGCCCGCTTGGCAGAGGGGCTTGGGCTGTGGCACAGAGAGGAAGCGGAAGGCATACATCTGCTGTCCAGATGCCGTCCCCCCCTCCCCCACCCCTCAGCCCACAGGGACACAGGCAGCTGGAGAAGGTGGGCCTGGACTCATGGGGCCCAGAGGATCCAAAGCCCCCACTGCTGCCTGCCAGGCACGTGACCTCAGGCAGCGCCCCTCCCCCGCTGCCTGGGCCTCTGACAGCCCCTGGTTAGGCAGGGCTGATGGCAGTGGCCTCTAGGCTCAGGGAGGGGGAGATGAGAAAGGGCTCTATGCATCTGCAGCCTCCCCAGGGCCAGGGAGCAGCAGGCCCACGCTTCCCGGAGGGGCGGAAGAGTGAATGAGCCTCCCCTTCCAAAGGGTTTCCCCACTGCGCCCGGGCTCAAGGGGTCTGTCCCACTCAGCCAGGAAAGACAGGCCCGGGCTTGTGCGAGAGGTGCTTCCAGGGGGCCTGGGACCTCGTCTTGCCCCTTCTGTAAAGATCACAACCTGAAGCCTGCCAGACTGAGCTAGTGGAGTTCTGGGAGATTCTACTGGGACAAGGACCAGAGGGCTCTGGAATGTTCCTAGGAAGTGAGGCATGGGACAAGGAAAGCGAGTGTTCAACAGCTCAGCAGGAGCCGAGCTTGAAGCCCTGCGTGGCACCTGCTGCTCTGGGCATCCTTTCTGTCCAGAAGAACTGATCTTGCCATCCTGGGCCATTGTGTAGCCTCAGGCACCATCTCTCCTCTCTTGGCCTCAGTTCCCTCAACTTCACTGGTGCTTCAAACAGTTCCTGGAAAGCAATGAGCACTATATACATGCTTGTTTAATCAAAATGAAGCAAAAAACATCTGCCTGAGGTTTTTGTTCTCTGTGCCTGGGGGAACCAGATGTGGCCCTGAACCGTGCCCCTTCCCCAGGAGGGTCACTGGTGGTGGTATGGGTATGGTGTGGGCAGGGCCGCCTGCAGCAGGGGCTTTAGCCGGGAGCCAGCTGATGTCGTGGGGCCGGGTTGGCTGAGGAGGTGCCTGGGCCCTGGAACTCCGTGGCGGCATATGGCACTGGGCTGCGGCTGGGGTTGTCTGAGTTCATCCTGCCCGGCAGGGCAGGCTGGCAGGCTGGGCTCTGGGGGTCCTCCCCACCCGAGGTCGAGGCTGCTCCTTTGGCCCTGTTCCTGCCCAGTGTGGCTTCCTCGGGCATTCAGTGTTCCAGGCATGAGCTGCCCAAGCGTGAACCCCAGGCAGGGACTTGGGGTGCCTCTTGGTTTGGGGCTTTTCTGGACCTCAGGAGGGGAGGGCAGGCTGACATGCCCCCCCCCCTCCCAGTCCATCCTCATCTGCCTCGGAGCCTCTGGAAGCCCTCTGCACTTCCCCTATTTTCTTTCTTCGCAGCCTTCATTTCCTTTCAGGCCCGTTTCCTACTCCTTCCCCTCCCACCTCCCCTCCCAGCTCCCACGGAGCTGTGCTAATCTGTTCTGTGTGTGTCTTGTTATTTGACTGTGTTCTTGCAAAGCGCGCGTTCCCGTTTGCCAGGCCTGTTTTCAATGTACTTCTGCGCCAGTAGGGTAGGTAGTTTGAAGACACTTGGTGTTCCCTGGCTGTGGGTCTGCTCCGTGATCTGTCCTTCCCCAACAGCCCTGGCGGCCCCTCTCCCACCACAGGCCATGGGGCCTCAAGCCATCCACAGACCTCTGGGGCCGCCCCAGTCCCCTGGATCCTTGACCCAGTTTGTGCTGCTGTCTCCCCCAGGGGCCCTAGCTCCTGACAGCCAGCACCTGTGGCTTTATGGGAAAACTGCCCTCTGGGGCTGGGAGAGCTGGGAACACACCCCCAGGACAGGGTGGGGAGATATAAATACTCAGCCTGCAGGAATGTGACCTCCATTGTTCCCTGAGCGCTGGCCCAAGGCCAAAGCCACCTTCCCTGGGAATCGGGCCATTGGCCTCCTCTCTCTCCCAATCCTACCTCTCTGCTCCCTTAACATTTTTTTTTTAATCCTTAATAAATCAGGAGTCTTCATTTGAGGTTTGCTTCTGGACAGCAGAGGACAAGGCGTGCCTCCCATGGGGCACACCAACTGTTGTTTTCCTGCAGGGCAGGGGGGCCCAACAGGGCTCTCGGGCCCCCACAGCATGGCAGGGTCATTGTAGCAGGGTCATCAGCAGGGAAAGGGGAGGTTCCAGGTTCCCTGCCCCACCCCAAAGAAGGGTGGAACCGGGCAGGGGGAGACGCTGGCGAGACCGGGAGAAGATAGGAAAGGATGGAGATCGAGGGGGAGACAGCAGCGGGGCAGAGAGACAGGACGCGCTTGCTTCTCGCCTCGCACTTGTGCTGGGACCTGGGGACATGGAAGGAGACACTTGACAGAGACAGAGACGGGGGTGAGAGACCTGTGGGGAGGCTGACAGTGGCGGCCTTTATCTTGACTTGGATTCTGCTCTTTTCCTTGCAGGCTTCTCTGGCCCCTTCTGCCCCCTTCCTGTGCCCCCACCAGAAGGCGCCTGAGACTTGTGGCAGCTTTTGGACCTTGGTGGTCCTGCTTTGGGCCAACCCTGTTTGGCTTGGCATTTGCCCACGTGGGGATGGGTAGTTTTGGGTGCTTCATGGGGAAACTATTTTATCTGTTCTTTCCTTTCTCTTTATTGCACACTAATTGTGTTAAATTTCCTTTGGTCCAACCCAGGTGTGGCTGGGCGTTTACCCCAGAGGGGATGGGTAACTTTGGGTGTTTCATGGGAAAACTATTTTATCTATTCTTTCCCTTCTCTTTATTGTACACTAATTGTATTAAAGTTCCTTTCCATTGAAGGTCTTATTTTCTAAGTATGTTTTGTCTTGATGCGGCAGATGGCAGAACCCATTTAGAGCAGGCAGGTTTGAGGGTCACGGGTGCCCCTCCTCCTGCCCTGTAACAGCATGAGAGCTGTGCCTCCAACTGCTAACTCTGAGGGGTGTCCCCACCCCTAACTCTCTAGCTCTTGTCACAGGCTGGCAGGCACAAAATGCTTGTTGTGGTTCTCATTTGCCTTTCTTTGACCATCAATTTGTGAAATGTCTGGCTTTGGAGGTTTCTGTCCTATAAATGATCTGTTCATATTATTTGCCCATTTTTCTGTTAGGGTTGCTGTCTTTCTGCATTTGCAGGAAGGAATTCCTTGAATATTCTAGATAGGCGTATTTGTGAGACTGTGTGTCTGCCTGAGTGTTTTTGTGCGGGTGTGAGCACAGTGTGTGTACCTCTATGATTCTGAGTATTTGCTTGTCTGTGCAAACATGTCATGAGTGTGTCCCTCGATCAGGATAGGGCCTGGATCTCAGCATGGGTGAGGCTGGGGGCAAAGAATTAGGAAGTCTCCTACATGCAGTGAGCAGGCCCAAAGGGCCACAGAGAGCAGTGGGTAGGTTAGAAAAACAATGACAAAGACTGGTCAGCAGTGTTGTCAGCTGGACGCTCGGTCCCCAAGCTTGGGGCTGCATTCTGAAGCCAGGGCCTTTAAAGAGGACTCAAAGGTCAGATGGGATTGTCGGGGTGGGCCCTAGTCCAGTCAGCCTGCGAGGAGGCCCTGTGACATACACACAGGACAGCCCCACAAGGAGTGGATCAGAACCGCCCCCCCCAAGTCTGTTCTAAACAGTCTGTTCTAAACACCATTATCATTTTAACGCCTCCTCCCCGCAGCCCTGACAAGCAGGCAGGGTGGGCTTCGTTCTCAGTCTCATTTTGCCGATGGTACGAGAGAGGTCCTGGGGGTAGAGGGTGAGTTGCTCAGGTGGCACAGCGGGCCTCCCACCCATCTCTCCCCACCCCACACCCACTGCTGGAGACCTACGGACTGATGGGAGAAAAGGGCCAGCCTGGGAGTCTGTCCCCAGAGCCTCAGAGCAGACCAGCTCTGGGCTCTGCTTCCAAATAGGTGTGAGTTCCTGAACTCACCCAAGAAGCTGGACCAGGGGAGCTCATCTACCCCAGAAATCTCCGGGGCAGCTGGGGGCAGCAAAGGGGACAGGTTGGCTGCAGATTCGCCTGCCTGCTTGGACTGTGGTGAGTGATGTCACCTTTGGCAAACGATTCCCATGTGTGTCCCAGATCGTCCAAAAAAAAAAAAAAAAATGGAGAAGGTAGACCTCTTGAAAGGCTAGGAAAATAAGAGCCACAAAGAGGTGTCCTTGGAGAGTGGAGCTAGGGACCCCAGGGCATCAGAAAGAGTGTGCACAGACATGGAAAGATGATTCCTCTTTCTGGAAAGCAAGGTGGGTAAGAGCAGGGTCAGAGCAACTGGGGTGTGAATTGGCCACTAGCTGAATGTGTGACATTATTTCACTTCCTCACCTTTACATTGAGAGTAATAGCAGTATTACTCCTGGGGGTTGCTGGGGATGTGTGAGTTAATGCAATTAAAATACTTACTGTAGTGTTTGGGCTATTGAGTGGGCCAACCCATTACTATTTATCGCAAGGAAGTGAAACTAATATAAATTAGACCTAAGTCCCAACCTAAACCAACATAGAAACCTGAAGACCAACAGGGTTAATGGGATTACTGCCTTCGACCTGCAAATGTGATTCTGAGCTTCCTTGTGGCCACATCAAAAAGGGAAATGTGATTGGTTATAGACCTTGAGAACTTGGATTATGAAGAATGAGGAAGCAGTCGAATAACTCAAGGGAAACAATATTGCTCCGTACTCTGAATTCTCCAGGGCGTTTCCCACTGAGCAGGGGGCTTCATAAAGGGTACCCTGAGGGAGGCAGTGGGCAGCGTCATTGATCAGGACTTACATAGCACCATAGGCGTGATTTTGACGTGATTGCTGCTTGTAGAAGCCTTGACGAAAATGTAAAGGGAAACCTGGGAAGGCAGCTCAGGGAAGTCAGCAGTGTTTGAGGATCAAGAATGTGATATGGGGCCTCCCCAGTGGCGCAGCGGTTGAGCGCTGTGCTGTGGAGCTGTTGGCCACGGGCGATGTGAGTTCGACGCCCAGCCGGGGAGAATCCCACATGGTGCGGCAGACCTCTCCTGCCTCGCCCGCTGCTCCCCTCAGCAGTGTATTTCTGATCTGCCTGTTCTGCTCCCCACTCTGTCTCTGGTGAACCCTCTTGCCGCCCCGCGCCTCTGGCCTATACCCCAGCTTGTATACATAAATAAATAAAAATTCTTTAAAAAAAAAAAAAAAGAATGTGATATGGCCTGGGCCCAAGAAACTTTTCATTAGGATCTTTAGAAGTCAGGCTGTGGAGTCAGACTTCCCAGTTGTGCGACCTTAGGCGAGTGCTTTACCTCTCTGAACCTCAATTTTCTCATTTATGAACTAGTTATCTTTGCAGGACGTTGGGAGCTGTGTTTTATAGGGGGTGCTCAGATAACTGTCAGCCATGTGTATAGACACACACACACACACATAGACACACATATGTGTGTAACAGTGTAATCTAAAAGGGGAAATTCCATGTTCCCTGCTCCATCTAATGAAGAGTGGAGCCGAGACTTGAGGGGAAGTTAAAAAGGACTTGGGAGAGAAGGCCTGGAGGAGGCACACGGAGCAGAGACATGTGAAGAAGCTGCACTTTGCTTCTTGGCTTTGGACTTGCACCAGGGACCTGGGGGACACCTGAAGGAGACAGAATCAGAAATGAGAGAACCGCGGGAAGGCTGACAATGGCAGCCTCTATCTTGACTTAGATTTTGATTTTGCTCTTTTCTTTCCAGACTTGACTGGCCCCTTCTGCCCCTTTCCTGTGGGTCCCCACCAGAAAGTGCCTTAGACTGCTGGCAGGCTTTTGGGCCTCAGCAGTCCTATTTTGGGCCAACCCTGTTTGGCTGGGCATTTACCCAGGAGGGGATGGCTAACTTTGGGTGTTCCACTGGGAAACTATTCTTTCTTCTCTCTGCACAAAATTCTGTTGAAGGTCTTAGGGACTAAGAATATGCTTTGTCTGAATGTAGTGAATGGCAGAACCCATTTAGAATGTGCAAGTTTGGGGTTCTCAGGGTGCCCCTTCGTCTGCCCGTTGACATACGTATATCCATATGTATTTATACAGTCACGCTTTTCCTCCCCTGGTTCTGCAGGCTTTAAAGAATATGAGGAGAGTTTTATAGCGCCTTACAATTTATAATCAGCAAAGGATTCGTTGTCATTTCGTGTGACTCCCACAACACAAGTTCCTACCAGCCTCCCCCCACCCCCCAGGAGAGACGGGGAGGATGGAGCTTAGCGGATGGAAATCCTTGCCTGTGTTGCCCTTAACTTGCTCTCAAACCCAGGACCAGGGAGACAAGTGGGCAGGACGCCCTGGTCTCCTGGCCCCTCCCATCTCCGCAGACAAAGGCTTCAGGAGGGGAGAGGAGCAGCAGGGCAGCAATGGTGACAGTTACATCTACAACACAGCCTGCCCGGTGAAGGCGCGGACCTTGTACCTGGTACTTAACCTTTAAGCCTCTCAACTGTCCCACAAGTCAGGAACCCCTAGACTGTGAGTCCTACAGAAAGGCTGCTGGGGTGTAGAGAGGGCAGCTCACTTGCTAAGGGTCACGGGCATTTGGTGCCCACAGGTGATTTGGACACTGGGGCTGGGGGGAGGGCGCACGCCAGTTGGGGCCGACTCACTCAGTTCCCCGTGGGTTGAGGAATGAGGGGTGTCAGCATGCCCAGGGCCGGCGTGGCCTGACTTCTGCTCCAAGATGAAAAGATGTGGCCTCTGGCCCCAGCTGCTGCCGGTCCTGCTAGACAGAGACGTGGCATTGCCTGTGTCCGCACGTTCTGCAGACACTGCGCGGTGCTGGTCCTGAGTTCTCGCCCTTCACCAGAGCTCAGACACCTGGCCCGCTGCCAGCACTGGGGGCCATGGGTGGGGATTTGGCCAACCCAGCCTGCGGCCAACAAGGGGGTCGACGGGGTGGGGAGATGGCCAGGGGTGACCTCTCTCCTCCACCTTCTTAAGTCACACTCTCCTTTAAAACTCAGCTCAGAGCCCGCCTGCCCCAGGAAGCCCGGGGTTCCCAGGCTTGGGAACACCCCTCCTCGGGCCTGGTTGGGGTACCTGGCCTCGCCCTGGCCCAGCACTCTCTCTGCCTTGTGACTATGTGGGAAGGGACCCCGAGGAAGCCTGCACGGCCCAGCCCGGGGGATGTGGACATGGTCACTAGTTCCTCAAGGACACACTCGATGGCCGTCATCAAATCATGGTTTAGGGGGCATGTGGATGACGGCCAAGAGCCCAGGTTCTGCGGCCCTGGTTCAAACCCTGGCTCTCCCACCCCTGCCTGGATGTCTTAGGCCCCCGCAGCCTTGGGCAGCCCCTCGGGGGGTGAGAGTGAGACCACCTCCATGAAGTGCCCAGTGCAGTCCCCGCCACACGCCACCGTCGGGAGCGCCGGTCACCTGGCCATGGACACGGGGTGCAGCTGCAGGTTCCCGTCTTCTCATGCATCCCAGGACCATGTGGAGCCCTTGGGACGCCTCCCAATACCCTTCCAGCCTGCGGGAGGCAGGGGGGCGGACCCCAAGCTGAGAACCAGCGTCCCTTGAGCCTGGTGTCTGCCATGGAATTTTCCAAGTGGTTTTTATGTAATAAAAGCAAAAGAGGACTTTTGTACAATAAAATGTAACCACAAACCCATTAAGGACCAGTAATGAGTTTATATGGAGGGGGATTGGCGTTATTTGTGAAGAAGCATCCACTGGCTGTCTTGCAGAGCTAAGACGGTTGCTTTGGAGGCGATGGGGAGAATTTGGGTGGTGGAAGTGCGTGGGCTCTGGGGGTGCCAGAGCCCTGGATTCTAGCTGCAGCTGGCACCCTGGGGCCTGATACAATCACTGGTATATGCTGAGGGTTTCCTCAGTGCCAACACTCAGCTAAATGCTCCTCACTCCGGGTGCTGCATTCTTGTTTCCACTCTGCTTGTAAATGAGAAGTCCCATTTTACTGAAGGGAGAACTGAGGTTCAGAGAGGATGAGTCACAAGTTCAAAGCCACACAGCTGGAGTGGCCGAGGCTGGGTTTGAACCATACACGTGAGCACAGGCTTCAAGACCTCCCAGGCTTGCAAGCTCCTCTGTCTCAGTGTTTTTCCCATAAACCAGGAGACTATCCAACGAGGTTGTTCGGGGGTCGTAGGAAGTCCTGTGAAGTTGTCTGGCACACGGTAGGTGCTTCGTGGCTGTTTCCTCAACAGACGGCGCTGACAGCAGGGCCCCTGTCTAAATTCATGGCACCCACAGGGGACCCCGAAAGCCCGGTGAGAATGAGGCTTCGTTCTCGGGGTCTCCGTTTCCATAGCTCTAAACAAGAGTGATGACACCTGTCTGGAAGAGCCCCAGGGAGACAGAACGACATGAAGGAATTACAGTTCTTGGCACATAGTGGGTGCCCTGAGCAGCTCCTCCTCTGTCTCTGGGTGTCCATCACAACCCGGAATGGCATCTTGGCACCCTTCCCCAGGTGTATTTGCATTGAGACATCTGCACCCTCTCCTCCGCCCCACCTTTGCTCAGCCTCTCAGCTGGGATTAGCTGTGGGGGACCCGCGGGGCCTGGATGATCGACCCTGGGCCCGTCGCTTAGTCACTCAAGCTCTCCAAGACTCTGGTTCCTCCTCTGCAGGCCGGGCGTGACCACAGCAGACTCTGTCTGGCTCTGAGACCTGGGTCCAACTGCTGCCTTCTCTTCCTTCCCTGCAGGTGTTTCCAGCTGTGCGGGGAGACTGAGCAGCCAAGGACCCCCACGGAAGGGCTTTGGACGCCACAGCAGTGCATGGTAAGGGGCGCCTACGATCAGGTTTCCCAGGGGTACCATGGAGGACCACTGGCAAGGTGGGAGCACCGGAGAACGCCAGCTTGGTTGTTCCCTGGGTTTGGGACACGGCGGGAGCCAAGTTCACGGTACTATGCAGCTCTCCTTCATTGCGCCTGGCATTGTTGCAATTTTTGTCTGATGTGAGGAATTTTTTTTTTTTTTGATGTGAAGAATGTTTTGATGAATGTTCATCTCCCTCACCAGACTGTGACGGGAAGCGGAGGGTCCCAAGGAGGCAGCTCTGAAGCGGGTTTAACTCTGCCTCTGCCTCTTCCCAGAGGTCTGACCTCGGGCAAGTGACTTAAACTTTTTGTACCTCAGTTTCCTCATCAGTGGGGTTCATTACCTACCTACCTACCTCACTGAACTGTTTCAAAGATCAGAGGAGTTTATATATGTAAGCTTTTAGCTGGCACCTGGTGTTTAAGAAGTGCTGGAGAGGCTAAATAAAATGAAATAGCAAAGCAAGACGTAGTTAAGCCACCACATGGCCTTTGTTCAGAACCAGAGAGGCCTTTGTCACCCTCTTAAAACCAGTTCCAGGGGCCTCCCTGGTGGCGCAACGGCTTAAGTCTCAGTACTATGAAGCTGTCCACAGCCACCGTAGCACGAGTTCGATCCCCGGCCAGGGAGCTTCCCACATGGCACAGCAGACCTCTCCTGCCTCGCCCGCTGCTCCCCTCAGCAGTGTATGTCAGTCAATCTGCCTGTTGTGCTCCCCACTCTGTCTCTGCTGAATCTGCTCACCGCCCCCCCACCTCTGGCCTGCACCCCAGATCTTGTATGCATAAATTAATAAATCTTAAAAAAAAAAAGCCAGTTCCGATCAGGGTTCCCCTAACAGCCCCTGTGTTCCCTCCCAGACAATGGATGATTATAACAGCTCCTTCACTTACGATGATGATTACAAAGACTACGACGTCCCCATCGTGGTGCCGGAGGAGTTGCCGTACCCGGAAAGCACGCTGGCCAGAATCTTCCTGGTGGTGGTCTACAGCGTGGTCTGTTTCCTTGGGCTCCTGGGCAATGGCTTGGTGATCATCATTGCCTCCTTCAAGATGAAGAGGACGGTGAACACAGTCTGGTTCCTCAACCTGGCGGTGGCAGACTTCCTGTTCAATGCCTTCCTCCCCATCCACATTGCCTACGCCGCCATGGACTACCACTGGGTGTTTGGCAAGTTCATGTGCAAGATCAGCTACTTCCTGCTCATCTACAACATGTACACCAGTGTCTTCCTGCTGACCGTCATCAGCTTTGACCGCTGCATCTCTGTGCTCCTCCCGGTCTGGTCCCAGAACCACCGCAGTGTCCGGCTGGCCTACGGGGCCTGCGCGATCGTCTGGGTGCTGGCCTTCTTCTTGAGCTCTCCGTCCCTCGTCTTCCGGGACACGGTGCACAGGCCTGAGAAGATCATCTGCTTCAACAACTTCAGCCTGTTGGCGGCTGGCCCCGCCCCGCAGTTGGCTCACCCCGGAAAGGACCCAGTGGGCTTCAGCCAGCAAATGGCCGTGACCGTCACTCGCTTCCTCTGCGGCTTCCTGGTTCCGGTCCTAATCATCACGGCCTGCTACTTCACCATCGTCTGCAAGCTGCGGCGCAGCCGCCTGGCCAAGACCAAGAAGCCCTTCAAGGTCATCGTGACCATCATCATCACCTTCTTCTGCTGCTGGTGCCCCTACCACATGCTCAACCTCCTGGAGCTCCACCACCTGGCCGTGCCCCGCTCTGTCTTCCGCCTGGGACTGCCCCTGGCGATGGCTATCGCCATTGCCAACAGCTGCATGAACCCCATTCTGTACGTCTTCATGGGCCAGGACTTCAAGAAGTTCAAGGTGGCCGTCTTCTCCCGCCTGGTCAATGCTCTCAGTGAGGACACGGGCCACTCCTCCTTCCCCAGCCACAGGAGCTTCACCAAGATGTCCTCCATCAATGAGAAGTCCTTGGCCAATGAGAGGGAGACCAGCATGCTCTGAGGGTGTGGGAGACGCCCACGGACACTCCCAAGCTCGGAGCCCCAAAGCTAGGCCTTTCCAAGCCCACAGCGGGAACCGCTTCAGCACCCCTAATGCACTGTGTTTTCATTGAAATGAACAGTGTTTGGGGCTGGGAATTCAGGGCTTGGGACCCCTTTCTTCAAGAGGCATGGGAACAGAGTGCCATCTTGCTCACCGCCTTAGACCAGCATCCCTGCTTTTTGGGAGCCTTGCCAATGCAAGGCAAAGAAGGAAGCATTCTCAAGGGCATTGCCATGCATGGGGATTGGCATTACACAATGGGATTAAGCTACCTCCTATTAAACAATGGGATTAAGCGACCTACTATGTGCTCCCCAAGAAAGACTCACATACTCTGCAGGTCCATTCCTGGTGTGAGCAGAGGATATCAGAGCAAACCCAGTGTCATGCAGCTCACACCCTGTGCACCTTCATCAGCTGTGGCCAGAAACCCCACCGTCAAGCCCGTGCAAATGCCCAGGTCTCCTGAAGGAGGGAGATGACCTATGGGGCCACCAACTTCCAAGGCCTTGCAATTGGCTTTCAGATTAGCTGTGAAGACAGACAGTACGTCCTGGGGGTCACGTGGGCTCTTTGTTAGAACCATGCAAGAGGGGCTGCCCTGAGGACTTGGGTCTGGGGTAAGGAATGGAGGAAGAAGACCCTTCAAAGAGCAGCTCACTCTGGAACTTTCCACAGCATGGTGCTTTAGGACTCAGATGTTTTGAGGGGTCGGCAAGGGGTGGGCGCAGCTCTGCTCTCACTTTGCACTTCTTAGCGGGACAGTCTGGGGTAGCTATGGCTGCAGCCTCCACCTCTCCCCAGGGATCCCTCCCTCCTTCCTGATCCACTCAGCTTTGGCTGGAGATGTTCAGAAGGAAGCACTCCATGGCCAGGCATGGGAGTGGGGGTGGGGGCGTGGGAGCTGGCCAGGCATCCCCCCTTCTCCACTGCCTCAAAGCTTGGCTAGAGACCAGCCCCAAACTGGGTTCCACAAGTACCCTGGGAGCACTTGCAGGACAAAGTGTGTCCCTGAACTTGAAGCAGAATCTGGAGCTTGGTTCTGTGCAGAAGCACCTCTGGGCTCGGCACACTGCTTTTCCTCACCTGGCACAACACCTTCCAGTGCTTCGGTGTCTGTCCCCCTTACAAAGGACAAAGCTGAAGTTTGGGGAAGGAAGCAACTCATCCTGCATCACACAGTAAGCCAGAGGCAGAGTTAAGATCTGAACCCAGCTTGGTCTGGCCCTGGAACCCTGTTCTTTTATGGAGAATGCATCTATTGAAAATATTCTAGACAATAATACTAACCTATATTATTTAGCACTTCCTATGTTAAGCACTTTATACTTTATCTCATTTATTCCTTCACCAGTCCTGAGTTAGGTACAATTATTATTTTGCCTTTATGTATGAGATGTCAGAGGTTCAGAGAGATTAAGTGACTGGCCTGAGGTGCCCAGCTGGTCTCTGCCAGAGCCTGATTTTGAACTTACCACTGGCTCGAGTAAAGCTGCAGAATCTTAGAGCTTTGGCCATACACATCGAATCCTCAGTGGGTTAATGCAAACATCTTAATAGCCTGTAAGTCAGCTTTGCAAATAGCTTTCAAAAATCATGCAACCTGGCAAAGAAAATGCACTTGGCTTTACTTCCTTGATGCCCACCAGCGTGCACCCCCGAGCTCCCACCTCCTGCACCCCTGCGCAGGCCAGAAGGCAGAGGGGGAGAGGATCCTGGCAGGGATCAGCCTCCTGTGGCTTCGAGGCCCTCTGGCCCCCAAATGTCCACATTCTATTCTCTTGCAAGTCTCTTAGTTGCGATGCCAACTCTCCAGCGAGAGGCAGTGAACAGATGTGATGTCTGCATAGCGACAGGGGCAAGTCCCCGAGGCCACGGGCTGTTCGGCATCTCACTTCATTAAGAGGCAAATTGTTCCTCTCCTCCTCGGGTCTTGACGCTGATGACGAGGCAGCTCTGAATGGACCCCAGGCTGGGCCTCGCTGGCCTCCGGCAGTCTGAACATGGGCAGCTTGCGAGCAAAAGAGCTGCAGGGTCGCCCAGCGCACCCATCCGCCCTCCGAGGGCACAGAGGGAGCAGCTAGGCCCAAAGTGACCCGGGCCTGCTCCAGGCCCCAGAGAGCTGCGGCAGCCACCCCGTCTCCACCCCCAGGGCCGTGCTGCTCCCTCAGGCTCAGTGTCTCGCTCCCCCCGGGCTGCGGGGAGGCCAGGCCCAGCGGAGCTGGGGATTCATTTTGTGGTGGGGAAAGCTGATGAACAGGAGCAATATTCAAACCGGCTGTTTTCCTCTTTCGGGTCTGGCCTCCCTCTTTCTGGCTGCCCCCCAGTCTTCTTGCTCCGACTGTGGTTTCCCAGTAAATGTCCAAATGCAGCCACCACCGTCCCTTTAACCTCGTCCTTGCCGCTTTTTCTGAGGCCCTGGCAGGGGCCATGGGCGCTCCGGGGTTCACGAAGTGAGCTCCCTGCGGGGAGGGGGTCCTCCCTTGGAGCCAGGGCCTGGCCAGCGGGGCCTCAGAGCTGCTCCTGGGTGGCGTGGATGGGCCAAGGGGCCAGGGGAAGCAGGCGGAGGCCCAAGAAGAGAGGAGGGTGTTTGGGGACAGGGCAGGAGGGGAGAGACATGCATCGAGAAAATGGAGGATGGAGATGAAGGATAGTTCCCTGCCATCTGCTGAGTACGGTCACCAGGCACAAAACCTCATCCAGCTTTCAGAAGGGTCGTGCAGGGAGCCCCTCGGACAGGGCAGTGAGCAGAAAGGACCGCCTCCTTGCTCGGGGCCACGCAGACAGCAAACGACAGAGCCGGCTCTGCCTGTGCTGAGGGCAGATGCTTCCACCTGCATACCCCCCCCCACCGTGCGCTCACCGCCCGTCACTGCCCACCTGGTGCCCTTAGCATCCCACCCATGTGCCCCAACATCCCTCCACGCCTCTCTTCACACACCCATCAGCCACCCCTTCACCCACACGCCAATCTCTGTGCTCACCCACTCCTTCGTAAAGGTTGATTTAAATCCTACCCTTTGCCAGCCCTGAGGCTGCCACTGGAAATAGGGGCCTGCTCAGGATGTGCATGGCCTCTGTCCTCGTGCGCGAGCGCACTGGCTAGTGGGAGGGACAGCCAGGCATTTTTTTTTTTTACATACAAGCTGGGGTACAGGCCAGAGGCGTGGGGCGGCGAGAGGGTTCACCAGAGACAGAGCGGGGAGCAGAACAGGCAGATCAGAAACACACTGCTGAGGCGAGCAGCGGGCGAGGCAGGAGAGGTCTGCCGCACCATGTGGGACTCTCCCCGGCTGGGCGTCGAACTCGCGTCGCCGCGGCCGACAGCTCAACTGCTGCGCCACCGGGGAGGCCCTAGCCAGGCATTTTTAAAAGCACACCCTGAGTGGAAAAAACCACAGTGGGCGCTACAGCCGGAGGACAGAGGTCTGACCCTGCCCTGAGGCCGAGGAGCCGCCCTCGGGGAGCTGCAGATGTGCAGGCTGGTGGGCAGGGGCTTGGCGAGGGCACTCCCGGGGAGGGCACAGCGCGGCACTGGGTGACGCTGACGCAGGAAGGGCCTGGGGCGGCAGAAGAGCGAGAACAAGCAGGGACCCAGCCTGGAGGAGAAGAGAACCAGGCCAGGTGCAGGGTGAGGGGCAGCGAAGGCCGGTGAGCGGCCTGCCGGGACGGGCATGTGGCAGCGAAGGGGCTGCTCTGGGGAGGACAGAGGGGGGCAGGAGGGGACCCGCAGAGTCTCCAGAGGGGCGCGATGGTGCGTGGACTGCCAAGGCCAAGGCAGAACTCCCAGGTTACTCAAAAGCTCCCCACGCCTGCTCAGGGGAGCGGTTAGTGAGAAACCAACCCAGGGCCCGTTTCAGCTGCGCAGAGGCCTCGGTGCGCTGCTTTATTGACGGAAATTAATTGTAAATATTATTCAAATTTACCTCCCAGTGCACAATTATATTTCTCAGGGGAGCCCTCTGAGCACATAATAAAGCCCTGTAAATAATACATATATTAACCTAAGAGGAGCAGAGCTTGCTAATGCAGCGATTGCCCAGCGTAGAATTTATGCAGATGAGACTCCCAAGTGACGGGACCAGGCCTTGACTTTGGAAGTCTCCCCAGCCCTTTCCCGGGGGGCCGCCAAGGTTTGGGCTCCCTCTAGGCACTTTCATTTCATTATCTCACTGAGTCTGGGTGGGGGTGAGAGGATGGGGGGAGGGAGGTGTTGTAGTAGGGCCCTTACTATCTCTGCCTGCGGAGGAGGAAATTGAGGTTCAGAGGGGTGCAAGACTTGCCCAGTGTCACACAGCTGGTGACAGAGCGCCATGTGAACCGCAGTCTGATTGTCAAGCCACCTGCACACATAAGCTGTCCTCTGAAGGGGGGCTCCCTGGAGGGAGGAGGGCAAGGGGTGCTCTCTCCGCAGTCTGCTCCAGGGAATTGGGAGTGGGGAAATCCGAGGGGTGGCTTTTCCTTTGGGAGGAAATGGGATCCAGATGGGCTTGTCACTTTCTCATCATCCTGGGGATCTTAAGATTGTTGCATTTGGAAGAGGCTCTGTTTCATCAAGTTCGTCTCTGCCCGTGTTCCCATTTTATAGCTGGTCAAACGGAGGCCTCTCTGCACATAAGATTGGGACCGCCTACCTCACTGCTGTGAGATAGGGGTGAGCACACCCCTGCGTCACTCTTACACACTTGGGCTTTCACCAAGCCGTCCTCATCACTTCTTAATTTGCTGACAAGGGCTCTGGCACTGAGCCGCCCCAGGGACCTCTGCTCGGATCTGGGAGTCACTGGGAAGCTTCCAGCAGAATCTTGGCTGAAGGGCAGGCAGGGATCTTGGAAAAAAACCCAGGACAGGGCAGAGACTCACTGTCCTTAGGACAAAAACTTGACCCTTCAAAGTTGTCCTGGATACGGGTGAGGGACGCTCTATCTCTTGATCTAGCGGTGGCTCCGTGGCTGTCTTTCTGTGTAAAACCCACTGGTCTGTACATAGAAGGTGAATGCACTTACTGCATTGAGTAATGCCTCAATAAAAGTATTTTTAAAAGTAAAGTAATTCACAGTGTCTGCGGGAATGACTCCCACTTCCATTGGTGCCCTACACAGAATCAGGACTGGGGGCTTCTCTCCCATGCAAAAGAGCATCTTTGAGGAAGGAGGTGCCTGCAGGGCCCATGCAAAGAGGCAGCATCTCAGGGAGGACTGAGCCACCCCAAAATGGACTCAAAGGTCTCTGACAGTTCTGGCACAGGATCGCACGGCCCCAGGAGCCAGACTGCCTGAGCTCGGCTTCTGCTGCACATTTATGCGAGCCGGTACAGGAGAGGGTTTCATCCCTCTGACCTTGAGCGAACTATTCAGCATCTCCAACGTCTTAGTTCTCATTTGTAAAATGAGCATAAGAAGAGTTTGCTGCTCCCGAGCTTGCCTGGAGATGCCACGTGAGCATGGAGCAGATGAGGGGTTCACACGCATCCCACTCTCATCTGCATGTGCTTTGCCTCCTCACTGGTCTCCCCACTTCTAGGTTGGCCCCCCACCACTCACACTCCTCAGAACAGCCAGAGTGAGCCCCCATCACAGAGGCCAATAATCTGGTCCCTTTCTCATGATTTAGAAGACCCAAGAGGCTCAGCATTGCCCGCTCCGTCTTCTCCAGGTCCTTTCTGCCTCTCAAAAAACAAAGAAGCACAAACAGATCAACCACAGCAAGTCTGTTGCCCCCTCGGGCTTTGCTGTTCTGCTGTCCCTGGGCACTGGTGCCCGCCTGGCTCCTCCCGCCTGCAGGTCTCCATGCAAACGCCACATGCTTCCTGACCTGACCCCTGTGGAAAGTTGTCCCCATTCGCCGTCTCTCGGATCCTTCGTTTCTGTTTCCTTGCACTGCTTCCTGCCATCTGGAATTATTTTATTTGTTTATGTGTTTAGCTGTCTTGGGTCTGTCCCCTTCTGGGCAGGGAGCTCAGGGCAGGGCTGTGTCTGCCTCGCTTACCTCTGCAGCCCAGTGCCCAAGGCCGCGCTCAGCACCCAGAACAATATTCTCTTTTTTTTAAAGATTTATTTATTTATGCATACAAGCTGGGGTGCAGGCCAGAGGTGTGGTGGGTGAGAGGATTCACCAGAGACAGAACGGGGAGCAGAACAGGCAGATTGACTGAAGTACACTGCTGAGGGAGCAGCGGGCAAGGCAGGAGAGGTCTGCTGCACCATGTGGGAATCTCCCTGGCCGGGTATTGGACTCATGCTGCAGTGGCTCTGGGTAGCTTCATAGTGCTGAGACTTGCCCCTTGTGCCACTAGGGAGGCCCCAGAACAATATTCTTGTGGCACCAAGGAAGAAGGAACCATAAGTGGACATTATTTCTCTCACCATCATCCTCCATCATCATCTTCCTCATCCTGATCACATTTCATGACAATTGCTCCAGTACATCATTTCCAAAGCGTCTTTACAGTTTTTTCTATCTTGGTGAAACTAGCAGGCTGGCCGGTTGAGTGAGCCCCCATTTCACAGACATGGACACTGAGGCCAGGTCACTTTATTAGGGGGCGAGCCAAGGCGCTTTCCCTGTACTATCAGGAACAGCCACAAAGGAGGTTTCCATTAAGTCCTCCCTCCCCTGGCCTTTCCCCTTCCCCTGTGTCTGATTAATTACAGCCTGAAACTAAAGGAACCAGATGCCAGCCTCCTCCCTCCCGCCTCCTATTGTTTTGTGGTTTTTTTCCCAGACCAGGACTTTGTTAAGGATTTGGCCGATACAAGCGTGACCACAAACTTCCTGTGTTTATCCTTCCATTTGGAAATCATGGACGGAGCAGTCAATTGGGTGCCAGGTCTGTGCTGGGTACTGGGTGATACCTGGTAACTGAGCATCTCTGGGTACCAGATGCCTGGCACTGGGAGAGGCAGAACCCAGTGGTTTCACCATGCAGATGTTTGGCGATGCCCAGGTCCAGTGCTCTCTTGAGCAGGACTGACTCATAATGGGCTTTCAGGCCTGGGGACAAGCAGTCAGAGGCTATTCCACAGCCGTCATCCCATTTCATCTTCATCAGAAGCCTGAAGAGCAAAATCCCTAAACTCTATAGAGATGAAGAAGCTAAAAGTGCTACAGGGCAGGGTGAGGGGCACCCCAGAACTCCCAAACCTGCTTCCTCTAAATAGATTCTGCTATCTGCCACCTTAAGACCTTCAATAAAAAAGAACTTTAATACAATTAATGTGCAACAGAGAGAAGAGACAGAATGTAGTTTCCAAATCAGCACCCAAAGTTACCCCATCTCTCTGTGGTACAAGTCCAGGGTTGGCTCAAAGCAGAACCGCTGAGGCCCAAAAGCCTGCCACACGTCTAAGGCACCTTCTGCTGGGGACCAAAGGAAAGGGGCAGAAGGGGCCAGGCAATTCTGGAAGGAAAAGAGCAAAATCAAAATCAAGGTCAAGGCTGCCATTGTCAACCTCTCTGTGGGTCTCTCACCGTTTCTGTCTCTGTAAAGTGTCTCCTTCCATTTCCCCAAGTCCCTGGTGCAAGCCCAAGGCTAAGAAGCAAGTGCAGCTTCTTCACCCGTCTCTGCTCCATGCGCCTCCTCCTGGTCCTCTTCCCAATCTCCTTCGTCCCTGCCCAGCTCCATCCTTCCTTGGGTGGGGCAGGGAACCTGGAAACTTCCCTTTCCCTGGGGACCGCCCTATCCCAAAAGAGGCCAAGTAAGTTTCCCAGAACCACACATATAGCCAGCCTTGATTTTTATTGAGCACCTACTATGTGCCTGGCACTATACCCAGCTCTGGACACAGTCAGTGCTCGCCATCCTTATTGTCATGAATCCATCCTACAATATTATTGTGTGCATGAACTGGGACTTTTTTACCCATGGCTGTAGAGCTTTGTGTGTTTCACTGGGTGTGCTGCTTTCTGAGTTAAATGTATGAGGTTTAGAGGAATTGGTACAGAAGGGCGAGAAAGGCTTTCTGGTATAAAGTCTTGAACCTCTCGGGAGTGAGAGGAAAAACAATTCTTGGCTGTGACTTGCTGAATTGAGATTGACTCAGGGAGTCGGGATGCCGCTGTCAGTACCTGCCCTCCTTTCCCAGCTCCCTAAGCAGGAGAGTGATCTGATCCGACAGCTCTCCCGATCCTTGGGAAGAGCAGCGGGAGGTGGCCCCCCTAACCCAAACGAACAGCGAACAGCGTGCTGAACATGGACTTACAGGCGCCGAGGTGGGTTGAAGGGACAAAAACTTGGGAATGGAACAGGATTTCATGGTCTCCTTCCAGATCACCTCGGGGACAGCTGGAGTTTCAGCTTGTTGAAGTCTGAAAAGTCACTCCTTCCTGGTTCTTGGATTTCTCAGGCATGTCACTCGCTTGGAAACCTCACGCTGGGCCTCTAATCATGGCACCTTCAAGGGTATGGATGGTAGATCTATGGAAATAGCTGTTCAGTCTTAAGATGGCAGAGTGGTCAGCTTGTGGTCAGCTGAGCCAAGACCCTTGTGGTCAGCTGAGCCAAGCCCCTCCCCAGAACCCCTTGCCAGGAAACAGTCCCCCCAATCCAGGGGAAGAATCCCAAAATCCCATGCCCAGCAGCTCTGCTCTCTGCTCTTCAATGCAATCATCTTTTCAGAGCCTCAGTGTTTCTCATATTTTGGTTTGGACACACCAGCCCACATAAATCTGAGAAGCAAAGAAGCAAAAGATCAGTGTTTCTTAAAAAGCTGGGACGATAAACGACATGAATAAAATTGCTGACCATCCATGCCAATTAACAGTCACCTTTGGCCTCACAGTTTGAAATAAACAAAGCAAAGGTAGAAAGAAGTCAAATTGCATGAACTAGGAGGCTTTGGGCTGCAAGTAACAAAAATCTTAAAACAAAGAAAGTGCTTTCCTTCACCTAATAAGAAAACCCTTGTGGGTTGGGAATTCAGGAACCAAACGATGACCTCAAGGACCTAAGCATTTCCTTCTCTCTGCTCTGTCACAGTGAATGGTCTTTGTCCCCTAGATGACACCTCTCCTAGATGACATCATCCCCTGGTTTCCATAGTGTCAGATGTCCCAGCCCCCAGTGGAAGTCCCTCACACGTCATTGGTCAGAACCGGGTCAGATGGTGACGGTTAAACCAATCAATGACAGGGAAAGAAGACTGGTTTAGATCAATCAGGGTCTTCCCAGAAGATTCTTCAGTGGGCAGTGGCCATTCAAATACCACCAGAGCCCACGTCAGGAAGAAAGGAAAAGGGTTTGATATGGGCACCCAGTGGTGTCTCCTGCCCAGAAGACAGGCTGTCCTGCCCTCTAAGAAAGTACGTGCAAGCAGATGAGACCACAGCTTCATCTTCTTGTTATAAAGAACCATAAATTCTTAGAGCTGAACAAAAATATGTTTTGGTGCATGGTGGGCTGGAGGGGGGGTGGATATGGGGCTTAGAAACGAAAATGACACTTAGACAATCAGAATGCTTTACCTCCCGAGAATAATTATTTCTCCTTTCCTTTATACTAAGCAGTGTACAATCTTTGGCAAAAAACGAAAATATAGAACAAAAAAAAAAGAAAGAAAGAAAGAAAAAAAATGAAAGGGAAATCCTCAATAGCCCCAGGGATCCTGGAGGGGTAAGCTCTATTACCATTTCAGTTCTTGATCTGAAGTCCAGTCTATATGACTATAGCTTTTAATATCCATCTATCTAACAAAGAGATTTTTACGTAGTCTGTTCTCCAGAATTTTTTATCCATTTTTTAAAGATTTATTTATTTATGCATACAAGCTGGGGTGCAGGCCGGAGGTGTGGGGGCTGAGAGGATTCACCAGAGACAGAGTGGGGAGCAGAACAGGCAGATTGACTGAAGCACACTGCTGAGGGGAGCTGCGGGCGAGACAAGATAGGTCTGCTGCACCATGTGGGTCAGCTCCCTGGCTGGGGATCGAAATCGTGCTGCAGTGGCTGCAAACAGCCTCATAGCACTGAGACCTAACCCATTGTGCCACCAGGGAGGCCCAAAGACTTATTTATTTATACATACAAGAACTGGGGTGTAGGCCAGAGGTGTGGGTGGGGGTGGGGGTGGAAGGATTCAGCAGAGACAGAGAGAGGAGAAGAAGAGGCAGATCCACTGAAGTACACTGCTAAGGGGAACAACGGGCAAGACAGGAGAGGTCTGCTGTGCCATGTGGGAATCTCCCTGGCCGGGGATCGAACTTGTGCTACAGTGGCTGCAGATAGCTTCATAGTGCTGAGAGTTAACCCGTTGCGCCTCCAGGGAGGCCCTTTTTATCCATTTTTTAAATCAGGTCACCAGGTATTCCTCGCTATCATCTTGATTATTCAAGTAAGTGCCTAGTCGTAGACCTGGTAGAAGACCAGCCGTATCTAGGCAACCCACTTTTGTTAGAAATTTAGGGTTTTTTTCTTTTTAAAAGTTTTGCTGGTGTTTGTTTCCCTGGTGGACAGCCCAGGAGTAGCTAAGGCAGAGCTGAGCTTCTAAAACCTTACTCTCACATGGGCAGATCTGGGTAACTGGGACTTTCTGCCCACAGCCCAGCCTCTGGGTCCCTACACCCACCCACACCCCTTGGTGCAGCGGGGAGAAGAGATCAGCCAGCTCCGGGACGAAGGGCTGTTGGAGCGGTGGGCAACCATCAGGCAGATACATAGCCGTGGAGTCAGGTCAGGCTGATTAGGCAAATAATTTTTCCTGTCTGAGCCTCAGTTTCCCCATCTGTAAGACTGGGAGTGAAATGCCTTGTAGAGTTGTATGCAGATTCCATAAAACAAAGCAAGAGCTTATCACAGCATCTGGCTAACATTATGTGCTTAAAAGTTGCTAGCTTTTGCTGTTGTAAATTCTTTTCCTTCTTTTTTTACTGGAGCTACAAGAGTGCATTTGCTTTGTGATCTCTGGGGGCCGTGCCTAATCCAGGCCATTGATTCAGGAGGCTGCACAAATCTGCCTAAATTATGTATTGGGGTCGCACATGGAATGCTTGCTACAATTTGGGTGTGTGAAGAAAATGTAATTTCTTTGTCTGCCCTCTCCCCTCTTCCACTCCCCTGTGTTGGCAGGAAACAAAACAAAATAGAAGACAAAAAAAATCAATCCATATTACAGGTGAAATTGCAACCCCCTTCCCCTGCCCCCACCACAGCCAAATCCATATGTCAAAGTCCTAACTCCCAGCCCCTTGGAATGTGGCCTTTAGAGACAGAATCTTCACTGAGTTAAATAAGATCATGAAGGTGGGTCCTGATCCAATAGGACTGTAGTCCTTATAAAAATGGAGAAATTTGGGCCTCCCTGGTGGTGCAATGGGTTAAGTCTCAGCGCTATGAGGCTAACTGCAGCCACTGCAGCATAAGTTCGATTCCCAGCCAGGGAGCTTCCCACATGGCACAGCAGACCTCTCCTGCCTCGCCCACTGCTCCCCTCAGCAGTGCATTTCAGTCGATCCATCTGTTCTGCTCCCCACTCTGTCTCTGGTGAATCTTCTTACCCCTAACACCCCCGGCCTATGCCGCAGCTCTTGTATGCATAAATAAATACATCTTTTAAAAACTGGAGAAAATTTGAAGTAGACACGTGCAGAGGGAAGAGGCCAGAAGAAACACAGGAGAAAAGGGTCATCTGCATGACCCACCATGACCCACAGAAGGAACCAGCTGCTTGGTTCCTTGATCTTGAACTTCCAGCCTCCCAAACCGCCAAGTTGGGAGACAGTTCCTTTCTGGGATTTTTGTCACACCGCCTGTGGCACTTTGTGACAGCAGCCCTAGCAAACCAATGCAGCCAGTTTAACATTTTTGTGCAAATGCTAGTTTCCAGGTTCCTGGGTAAGTTTCCCCTAGAGAAACATACTCGCCTCTGAGCTGACCCTCCCCAGTTTTTCTCCTTGGATGAGTCAAGTGCAGGGAGGGTGGGGCTTGGTCAGAGGGTCTCAGCGGAGCTGGAAGTCTGGAACTGCCCAGGGCCCTCTGCTCCTCCCTGTAGGAAGATATCTCCATTCTCCCCAGTCCTTTGTGTGCACATGGAAAACCCTGGAAGGACCTCATGCTGGGCGTGCTGACTAGCTCCTCTCTGGCTCCCCTGCATGTAAGCCCTTGGCACCCCTGCCCCGCCCTCCCCCAGCTCATCTGGAATGAGGCACCCTCCTGTGTGAAGGTGACTCCATTGAGCCCTGGGGCTGCTGGCTCCCACCCAGGCCACCCGGGAACTGAGCAGCCCAGAGGGGTGGCGTCGGGGGTGGGGGGTAAGTGTGGGGTGGGGGGGTGGGGGGCCCTCCTGCTGCGCCCCACTCACGTGCTCATTGCAAGAGGAAGGGCCAGGCAGACCCCTGCTCGTGCTGTCTCCTGAAGGGCTCCGTCCTCCCTGGTTCTGGGAAGGACGCGTCTGTTCTGCTGACATCAGGGGCACAGCCTCACACCACGCCTGCCGGGTGTGCTCCTCGCCCTGGCGGAATCCAGGAGCTGGCTTCCAGGCGCGGCCTTTGTGTGTGAAAGGAAGAGAATTGAAGATGTCAGAAAACGCTCCCTCGAGACAACCGCCTGACCTTAGCCCACTGTCCTCCCGAGCCATCCCTGTGAGCAGAATTATCATCTCAGGTCCCTCCGCCCTGAGGCATTGGCCTCTCGGCTCAGCCACCAGGGCCCTGGGGACCAACTGGGCGAAGGTCAGGTTTTCGGATGCCTAACAATAACAGCGCCTCGAGATTTCCAGAAGAGGTGCCCTTTACCATGGCTTTCTGCTGCTCCCAACAGGCTTTGCCTCTTAAAAACCGGAATGAAAGAATTGTCACGTCACCATTAAGGTCCTTAGTAACAACTCTTCACTCACAATTGACAACAATTCTGCATCGCAGGTGAAGAATGGAGGTGCTCATGGGTGAAGTCCTTGCCTGGGGGACCAGGCTAGGGAGGTAATATGGGATGGAAGTGAAGCCATCTTTGATTTCGAGGTGCTGTCACGGTAGCAGCAGAGCACTCCAGGGCCTGGGGTGTTGGGGGGCTGTGGTCAGGCTCTCGTGCATGTGGCAGGAGTCTTCTGCATACATGGAGCTGCTTATTTGATTTCTGAGAACCTGGAACCGGTCAGTGACAGGGCTGGAAAAGAAAAAACTTGGCAACGTGCACCCCACCACATTCCTAATGCTGCTAAGTCGCCTGTTGATTAACACATTCACCAAAATGGTGACCACTAATAACAAGAGCAAGGATGGAGCATAATCCGTGGGATTAGCACTGCCTGGAATCCTGGGCGCCTCTGCGCCCTCCCTCAATCATCTGTGTCCCCCAGGCCTGAGGGTTGCCAGGAATTAGGAACCCTTCCTGAGTGTTTGGAGACCAAGAAAACAGCTGCTTAAAGGTTCCCACTGATGTTCTGTGTGTGCAGCTATTTGCAGATGACCTGGCTTGCACAGGATTGCCCCCGCTTTACAGACCCCCTGCGCCCCAGTATTCATTGGGTCAGGAGTGGTGAGTACCATTTTGAAAGAGGAGGAGGAGGGTCTGACGTGGGATGTAAAACCAGAAGGCAAGAGACCTGTGTTTGAGCCATCGGGTCCCGTGTAACCTTGAGGAGGTCAAGTTCAGTCCCTCTCTGGGTCTCAGCCTTTCCCTTTGAAACAAAGGAAGCCGAGGAGATGGGTCTTGAGGAGAGCGTGGTTAACAGACATCAGCCTGTGACAACTGTGGCTTGACAAATAGTTTCCTTAAGAGGCACAGGTTTCAGGGACTCCTCCCCATGCCCCTGTGGCTGGGCACCGGCAAGCCTGTGTTACGAGGTGGACACTCAGCTGTGGCTGTTTCCAGAGGCTTGTTCTTGACCACACAGTCTCTGAGCACCCTGTAAGCACTGCCATTCCACAATTGAAGGCAGAGAAATGAGACAGATTAGGGCTCAAATCCTGCCTCTGTCACTTCCAAGTCATGTCACCTTCTGGAGTAGTTCTCCTCTCTGAGCCTCAGTTTATTCATCTGTAAAATGGGTCCAGTCACACTGGTGGGTTAAATAATGATACATGGCAGGTCCACAGACCAGCATGTGGTAAATGTGCCTCCTTTTGCTCTTTGCCTTCTCAGGCACAAGGAAGATTCTGAGAGCAGCTGGTGAAGTGGGGAGTCAGATCTCGTTTCTCCCCGGCAAAACCCAGTCCTCCCCTCTCTTGCTTCTGTTCTGCTCCACGAAGCTCAAACAGCAGCAACTGCATTTAATTGGATTTAACTTAATAGTTTTATCGATGCCGTTTGGTTCAGGGGACGAAGAGGCCTCTGGGTAATTTGCACATTTTTAACAAACCAAATAAAGAACTGATAAGCATAAACAAGTCCTTTTTAATTGGATTAAGGGGAGGCTTGGCTTGGGGACTACAAACCACCATGGAGCCAGAGAAAAAAGCACGCTTAGAGATTTCAGATTTTCTGCTTCCTTGCACCTCCGGAGCACTCTGCACAAGGCACCGATTCCCCTCTAATAAGCTGCGTTGGTGTGTTTGTGTCCATGTCTTATTTCCTACATGGCAGCACCTTTCCCCACTCTCCTTCCCCACCTGGCATGAGCATATCACAAGTCATTAAACCCTCCAGCTTAGGCCTCAGACCCACTGAAGTTCAAGTCTCAACCTTGCCTCTTCTATGCTCATCTCAAGCAATTCATTTAATCCTCTAATCCTCAGTTTCCTTATCTGCTAAAGGGGTTCATAGTGGTTTCTATCCAGTAGGGTCAGTGGGAGAATGACGTGCTGATAAGTTGCATGTCGATTAATACATTCACCAAAATGGCAACCACTAATAACAAGAACCGGGATAGGGGTCATAATCCTGCTCTCAGAGGGGCTGCCCCCTCCCAGGGGGTCCCAGTCAAGTAAAGAGGCAGCTGCCAGCAGGTATGATGCTTGCTAAGTAGAGGGTCACTTAACCCAGCCTGGGGTTCCAGAGACAGCATCCCAAAAGACATAGGAGAATTCATTAAAGAATGAATAGGAGTTGGCTAGAGTAAAACTTTAATGTGCTTGCAAATCCCGAAGTAGCTTATTACAATGAAGATTCTGATTCTGTGGGTCTAATACAGAACCTGAACTTAGGCATTTCTAACCAGCTTGCAAGTGGTGCTGGCGGGGCTAGACTGGGATCCACACCCTGAACAGGGTGCTCTAGCTTTTCATGAGTCCATCAAAATAATGGGGAACAGCTATCCTGGGACATTAGCAGGGGAGACTTGTAGCCTGGGTGGGAAAGCACATTGGGATCTTATTATTAATTTTAAACTTCCACGGCTATTTTGCAAATGACTCTGCTCTCTATTTGAGACTTTTTCTATGTAAAAATAACCTGTGCCGCCCTGAATGCTACTCCTTTTCCTCTAGTCGAGTAAACTGACTCTGCAGGAAGGGGTGACTTCCCAAAGGATTCCTATAGTGGCCATTCTGGGCTGGGTACCCACTCACAGGCTCTTTCTGGAACTGCACTGTCCACCCTGGGCCCAGCCCAGTCTGAGTAGAAGGTGTGTGTCCTGATACATGGTGTGGTGGGAGTTCATTACACAGATTCCAGCCTCAGGGAGGTGGTTCTAGGGGAAAAATTCTGATTGTAAGTGTGTTATAGGGCAACCCAAAAAGAAATGGGATGGCCTTCACACTTAAAAATACCTATGAGCAGGCACACATAGAAAGATTAATAAAAGATTTATTTACAACGAGAAAAGAAAAGAGGTGGAACCCAGGGAGAAAGAAAGACTAAACGGTAAATGTGTCCTACCTCTGTCTGAGCTGGAACCCTGAGAAAACATTGAAGAGAAGCAAAAACCAATACCGAACAGGCCCACATGTATTTGGTCATATACTGAGCCTGGCTGTTTAACTCCATCCTTAGTTCCCAGCAATCCCCGCTTCAGGAAGTCAAGAGTTGTGGCAAATTCATGGCATGATGGGATTTGCAAATTTACTCACTGATGTAAGGGATACTTTTGGTTGCCTGCCTATTACATGTTGGGTTTGTAGTGAAGCAGGCTCTGAGATGGAGATGATGCCCCTTGGATCACTTATGTGGAAGGTGAGGAAGGAGGCAGAAAGAAAGAGGGAAGTTAAGCTGTGATGCAAGCTCGGTGACATCTCAGCTGACTTTGTAGAGATAGACTGCTCCCTTGGGGTTGTCCCAAGTTGGGCTGAAGTATTCAGACCTTTAAATCTTACATCAATCAGTCATTAGATGTGGCGGCCTAGAAAGGGCGTGACCTTGGTGTAGTGGTTCTCTGCAGCTGAGTCAGTCCCTGGAGGGGCTGATAACTGAGGGTCGGCGCTTGATGGAAAGGGGCAGCTCATCCCAGAGTCCTCTCCAGCATATCCCACCAACATCCTTGACCTCCTCCTTGCTGACGGGGCTCTGATTTGTTTGCGGCAGCAATATGACCAGGCCGGGAGTTAAATCCTGATTCAGTTAAGCACTCATACTTCTCCACTTTCCCTTTACCACATATATTTTTTTCTACTTCTTTATAGTTAGTGATTGTGTGACCCTAGTCCTAGGAATGGGCATAAGAGAAGGCACAGTGGAAAGGCAATTCCTTTCTACTTTCTTCCCACCTCAAATGCTTGAGGCCATGGGGCCATGAGGAAACAAACAGGAGGTCATCAAAAGACAAGCACTGTATGAATAATATATATATATATATATATATATATAGCAATATTATAGAAGACAGCGAGCTAGCTACCTATATCCTTGGCATCATTATTGAATTGTTGAATTAGACCTCAAACTTTCTATCACCAATCTAATTGTTAAGTGAGATAAGGAACTATGATATATGTATATATGTGTGTGCATACGTGTGCATATATTTACATATATATATATATATTACTGTTGGTCAGATATTCTAATATTTACTGTCCAAAACATTCCACACTTATAGGGAAGGAGATTGGTCAGATGAAATTCTGCACAAATGAACTTAAATATGTGAAACAGAAAACCTGCACTATTCTACCTAAAATGAAGTTGAGGGCTTGGACCCCTCACCCCATTCTCACCTCTGGTTACTTCCATAAACCTCTGGAACACTGAGGAGTCCTGCTTTTAAGCTCCTAGGGTGAGTGGTATATAAGTTGCCTATTGCTACAATAAAACTTTATAACAACCACATAATTTTAGTGCATATAAAAATTAGGGTTTGTTGCTCATCTATCTGGACTGGTTGATCAGGCAGGTCTACTAATCTTGACTGGGTTCGCTCATATGTCCGGGAGGACCAATTGTGGTTGATCTGGGATGGCCTCAGCTTGGGCCACTGGGGTGAATGAGCTTGCCTCTCGTCCTCCAGCAGAGGTAGCAGATATGCAAGAGAGAAATCAAACTCAATCATGCAGGTATTTTTCCACTCTGATTACATCAGATTTTCTAACATCCCATCGACTAAAGCAAATTACATGACAATGGTCAGAATCAGGGTGGAAGGAAGCTTCAAAGTCACACGTGACATGTGGACAAGGGTGAAGAACTAGGAGCATTTTTACAAATTAATGTGATCTTTGAGACCTGTGAGAATCTTCCTGATTTTTCAGTACATGACATCAAAAGCTCCAAGGAAACCTCATCTTTTATTTTTTTAATTTTTTATTTTTTTTTAGATTTATTTTTTTATTTGTACATACAAGTTGGGGTACAGGCCAGAGGTGTGGGGCGGCGAGAGGGTTCACCAGAGACAGAGCAGGGAGCAGAACAGGCAGATCAGAAATACACTGCTGAGGGGAGCAGCGGGCAAGGCAGGAGAGGTCTGCCGCGCCATGTGGGATTCTCCCTGGCCGGGCATCGAACTCGCGTCGCCGCTGCCAACAGCTCCACAGCGCAGCGCTTAACTGCTGCGCCACCGGGGAGGCCCATGAAACCTCATCTTTTAAAGTGGCTTTTTCTACTTCATTTTTTGAACCACAAAGTTTGGAGGGTTACTTCTTAGGGTTTTGCTGAAGAATTGTGACCTCTCAGATGCTCAGGCCAGCTAGCTGCTGATCAGATATTCCTGTGATTATAAATATCATCCCCCATAATAAGGACTGACTCTGTCATATCCACATGGGTAGCCAAATTGTCCAGAGTGGGAAAAGTGGTGACTGTCTATTTAGAAACTTAAAGGGATTGTCAAACATCCATGAAATCAACCATGTAAATAATAATATTTAAGATACAGTTCTACTTGTTCTGCGACTTATAAACTTCATCAAGGTAAGAAACACTGAGCATGCTTATATAATTCACTGAGGCCGGCATCCCAATTATGCCCTGTTTATGTGGTGCTTAGTTCACCCTCCTGTCTCCCCAACCTTATTTATTTGTGCAGCCATGCATATGGCCTTGTGCCACTGAGTACACATGTTCTCATCTTCCTCAGCTATTTGACACTCTAGACATGCTCACATGTGGTTTCTTTCTGGGAGTTGCTACCACTTGAAAGTTTTGTCCAAACAAAGGTCTGTCTTTACCTGGTCAGTATTGTAAGAAAACCATAAGCCTCGAAGCACTTGTGTGTCCTATTTTTCTTCATGTTTTTCTTTCTTCCTTCAACCTTGATTACAATTCCCAGGAGGACTGGGTTGAAGTTTTTAGTCTCAAGAGAAACAGTGATTCATCAACATAAACGTTGTTTCAGAACAACGGATAGAGCACCCTCCCTCCCAGCCCATCTTCCTACCCCCCACCCCTACTATCCTAAGCCCCCAGTGTGTGGAGAACACATCTGTTGCTTCATTTTCCTGTGTGGGGGACACCATTTTATCAAGAGATGGTTAAATGGTTAAGAACTTGAATCTGGGGTTAGTTTCCCTCTCTCCCATTATCAAGATCTCGTTGTCCAACCTTGGGCAAGTTATTTAACCACATTGGTTCTCACTTTCCTCACATACAAAATGAAGATAAGAGTACCTCTTCTGAGTATGCATGGAATCATCAAAGGAGTTATGAAGCTAAAACAGTCTTGGAGACTTAGATTGGTCAACAATACAGGCAATGTAATTGGGTGATTCTAGCGCAACTGCTGTGTTAGAAACAACACATGCATTGTGGAATCCAGTCTGAGGGTATAAGAGTGACAGCCCTAAAATCAATAAGCTAACAACTTGAAAGCAATTTGTTAACACCGTGCCTTCTACTGACTTGCTGATGATTCCCAAGTATAGAACAAATCAGGCCACTTGCAGAGACATCCATATATCTAGTATAATTTGGCATCAGGAGAAGATCCAAGTGGCTCCCATCTATCTCCTCTGATGACTGGAGTGTGTGTGGGGGGGGGAGGGAAATGCTTCCCTAGTACTGTTCTCTGAAAAATAAGGAGCTACTTCTCTAGGTCTCTTTGAAAAGATATCTAAGTTACTAGAAGCAGAGATGTAAGAATAATTACACTTATTACAACAGATTAGGAAGCTTCCCATCAACTGGGAGTGTAACAGACTGGAGGCAGATGTGTTTTGAGGGCAGGCATGAGGGAGGGTAGAGAGACAGAAAACACCAAGTATGAAGCCAAGTCAATGGGGAGGGGGTAGGGGAAGTGGTAGAGGATGGGAGGAAACAGACAAAGATGTTTTTGGCACTAGGAATTAGGTCATTATATGCCTGGGTTCATAAGAACAAATGGAATTTAAACAAAAATTTCTTAAGTAATGAAACAAATTGATAATGGATAAATTGGTCTTTATTAAAATGAACAGTTCTTGCTTTTCAAAAGGCAATGTTAAGAAAATGAAAACTAAAGCCACAGAATTGAAATAAAGCTCTCATGGGCCTCCCTGGTGGCATAGGGATTAAGTCTCAGTGCTATCAAGCTATCTCCAGCCACTGTGGCACGAGTTCCATCCCCGGCCAGGGAGCTGATCCACATGGCGCAGCAGACCTCTCCTGTCTCACCCGCTGCTCCCCTCAGCAGTGGATTTCAGTAGTTCTGCCTATTCTGCTCCCCACTCTGTCTCTGGTGAATCCTCTCACCTCCTGCGCCTCTGCCTACACCCCAGTTTTTCAATGCATAAAATAAAATAAATCTTTTTTAAAAAAGAAATAAAGCTCTTGTATCTAGAATATATAAATAATGTCTGATCATTAAAAGGAAAACAAACATACAAATGTTAAAAAAGGCAGAATATTTTAACTGACTCTTCACCAAAGAAATATAGAAATAGTAAGTACACAAAAAGATATACAACATTATTCACCGTTAGAGACATACAGTTTAAAACCACAAGGAGATACTACTCACACTCACTAGAACATCTAAAAATAAAAAGACTAACAATGCCAATGAGAATGTTACCAAATGAACTTTCATATACTGCTGGTGGGATTATAAAATGATAGTCTCATTTTGGAAAACAGTTCAGTGGTTTTTTTAAAAAATAAAGTTCAATACCCATTTGCCTTGTGACCCAGTAGCAATTCCACTCCTAGATATTAACTGAGAGAATGAAAACACATGTGTACACAAAGACTTATATGTGAACATTTATAGCAGCTTTATTGAGAATAGCTGGAATAATAATTGGAAAGAATTCCAATTTCTATGGATTGGTAAATAAGTTTTTAAAAAGATGTGGTATGTCCATACAATGGATAATTCAGCAATAAAAAGAATGAACTAATAATGCATGTAACAATGTAGATAAATCTTAAAAGCATTATGTTAACTGAAAGAAGCTAGACTCATTTTATGATTCTATTTTTATATGAAGTTCTGAGAAATCACAATGACAGAAAGCAATGGTTGTCAGGGACCATGGAGGCTGGAGGGAAGTTATTAACAGCAAAGGGCATGAAAGAACTTTCTAGGGAAATGGTAAAGTTCTATAGTATGATAGTGATGGTGGTCAGATGATTATAAACATGACTGTTAAAACATCAAATCATGTGACATTGGAAAATAGTGTCATATATAAAATACATTTCCGTAAAGCTGACCAAAAAACAAGACAAAACACAAAAGTCAGGGTAGAGAAAATATCTCTGTATTTATAATAATAATTCAATCCCTTCAATGGGTCAGGCACTCCACAAATATTTGCCTCGTTTTCTAGACTGGGAAACTGATGCCCAAAGACATGAAGCAACATTCCTAAGACCACGGAGCTGGGAAGTGGCAGAGCTGGGACTTGAACCCGGGAAGGTGCAGGTTCAACTCATACAGTTTTCACAGTTTTCCCAGGACCTTTCCTCCAGGTGAGACCAACCAGCCTGCCACTGTGAGGCTTGGGAATTGGGTCAATTACTGAAAAAACATGCAGCCCTAACACCTGAGAGCCCTTGGTTTCTCCTTGGGAATTAGCTAACAATTACAGATCCATGCATTTAATGAGGTGGAAAGCGGCCTATGATAACAATAATTAGCACTTAAACGTTGCTCTTTAACATGAGCTTGCTTTCAAGGCACGTTTATTAATTAAACACTTTCCCCAGCCCTGGGAGGCAAGCGAAGGAGTGGCTGGCTCTCCCGGACAGCTATGAAGCCGGAAGTGGGTGTGGCTTTTCCCAGTCCAGGCTGGTGTCAGCGCGCAGGGCCTGTGTCCACTCAGCCCTTCAACACAGAGAGGGCTCGAGATTTTGACAACAGAGAAGGTGTGAAAAACCTCTGCCTCTGGGTAAGGCCCTTCCACGCTTAGGGTCTTGTTCCTCCAGTGGGTTGGTTTGTGTGACTGAAACTCCCCTTTTGCCTGGGTCTTCCATCCACCTGGATGACTGAATCCTTCGGTTGTCACCCAATTCAGAGACCTGGTTCTACAGAAGGGGAAACTGAGGCCTGAGAAGGTGGGTTCTTGCTTAGGTAGTCTTTCTGAAGCCTGGTTCTGGGGCGGGGACTGGACTCATTTGTGGAGCATGTTGGGTTAATACCACTCAGAGGTGAGGGAGGGAGGGCCCGGTGATGAGTATATGGTGAGCCAATGAGTGGTTAAGGAGTTGAGAGGGTAAGCCAGCAAGTGAATGAATGATGGATGAATTGGTGAATGAATGATACTGGAGAGGCAGCCAGCAGTCTCGGCCTCCAAGTGCCTCAGCCAGCATACCAGTAGGAGACAGGAATTTTGGAGGGTTTCTTTACAAAGGGATCATGACACAGGTGTTCCGGGATTGGAGGACCCATAAGATGGTGTGTCATCTGGGGGCCCTGCCCAAGAAGCTGTGACCACCTTCAGGTCCAAGCAGGAATGAAATGGGCTTTCCTGGAACCTGGAAGCAGAGAACCGAGCAAGGAGCAGATGTCAGACAGTGACCCGTGCAAAGCGGAGCGAGCGGGGGCTACAGCATAACTCTCAGCAAAATGCCAGTGGCTCTTGGGTTCCCTAGTGCATGTCTGCCTGGCTGACTCCTTCACGGGACAGGGTGCCCCGAACTCCATCACCCACTCCGTCCCTTTCTCCTCCCTGTTGTCGTCCTAAGAGACTACATAAAAATACAATGCTGACTTTTCTATTTATCTATGTGTTTGCTTTTATCAGAGTTCTTTACTTCTTCATGGTTTTGAATTACTGTCTAGTCCTTTCTTTCGAGGCTGGAAGGCTACAATGCATTTCTTTTATTTATTTATGCATACTTCTGGGTGCAGGCCAGAAGTATGGGGGGGCGGGGGTGGTGGTGGTGAGAGGATTCACCAGAGACAGAGTGGGGAGCAGAACAGGCAGATCCACCAAAATACGCTGCTGAGGGGAGCAGTGGGAGAGACAGGAGAGGTCTGCTGCGCCATGTGGGAAGCTCCCTGGCTGGGGATCAAACTCAGGCCATGGAGGTGATAGTGCTGAAGCTAACCCTTACACCACCAGGGAGGCCCTACAATGCATTTCTTATTAGGTAGATCCATTAGCAATGAATTCCTTCCGTTTTGGTTGATCTGGGAATGTCTATTTCTCCTTCATGTTTTGAAAGCTATTTTGCTGGACATAGAATTTTTGGGCAACAGATTTCTTCCTTCAGAATATTACATATGTTCTTCTGGCCTGCAGGTTTTCTAACGAGAAATTGGTTGTTAATCTTATGGATAATCATTTGTATGTGATAAGTAGCTTCTGTCTTGTTGCTTACAAGATTCTCTTCTATTGTTTGATTATCATGTCTCGATATGATTCTGGGTTTTATATGTACATTTATGCATTTCAACAAATATGGGAAGTTTGGGGCCAATATTTCTTCACATAATCTTCCTGATCTTTTCTCTTTCCTCCCCAGACCCTCTCCCCCCAGTGATGTACATGCTCTTATGCTTGATGGTGTCTCATGGCTTCCTTAGACTTTATGTTTCTTCATTCTGTTTTCTTTCTGTCCCACAGACTGGATAACTTCAATTAACCTATTTTCAAGTTCACAGATTCTTTTGCCTGCTCAAATGTTCTCTAGTCAATTTCATTTCAGTTATTGTACTTTTCAGGCCCATAATTTCTATTTGGCTCCTTTTAATAATTTCTGCTTTCCTGATATTCTCCTTTCGTTTGCTCATCATTTTTCTGATTGTTATGGCTTTCTCTAGCTCTTTAGGCAAATTTGGGGCAGTTGACTTAAAGTCATTATCTCTAAGACCAATGTCTGGACTTCATAGGGATGGTTCCTTTCAATTAATTTTTCCCCTTTGAATAGGCCATACTTTTCTGTTTCTTTGCCATGATTGTTTTTTTTTTTGTGTGTGTGTGTGGAGAACTGGGCATTTTGAGTTTTATAATGTGGTAACGCTGAAAATCAGATTCTCTCCCTTTCCCCAAAGTTTACTGCTGCAATTGTCTGTTTCATGACTTTTCCAAACTATTTTTTCAAAAATCACATTCCTTGTGTTGTGTGGTAACTGAAATATCTACTGCCTTATCTGAGCGGTCAGTCAGATACCTGACAGGGATTTCCTTAAGTGCTGAAATTCTGTCCTTAAGACCTTTTCTTCAAGCCTTGCCCTGGTTGCTTTGGTCTTGGATTAGATTCTAAGGCTCCGAAAAAGTTGATTTTGTCAGTCTTCACCAGTTTGCTTGTTTCAATAGAGGGGCCGATTCTTTGATTTTTCTGGGGAGACAATTGATAGTTTTCATGAGATTTTTCGGCTGGTCTAAGAACACCCTTCTGCAACCCCTCCCCAATCTGATGATTGGAACTTTGAGGTGTTAAGCCCCTCTTTCTCTTTTTCTTCTGCCCTCACCTCAGAATTTCCCTCCTCCGTTGTCACAGTGAGAGGATCTTGGGACATTCTCTCTTTTCTGCAGCCTCTCCTGGAGAAGAAGCTGTCACCTTGCCTCTGTGAGCTGGGAGGAGTGGCAGTGAAAGCAAGGAGGAATGAATTTCTAGGGAATCACTGAACTGTGGAATAAGACATTATTGCTCGGCCGTTGCCATGGGAACCTATAAACCAACCTTGCTGCTAAGAACCTAAAGTCATATGGAGCAGCAGCTCCCAGCCTGCCCAGCCTGCTTCATAAGAGGTGGCCTTGCCCCCACCTTCACTCCACCCTGTGGGTCCTCAGCCCCCAAAAGTTCACCCTTTGCATGATTTTTTTTCTTACCTTATCTCCTGTGCTGCTACAGGTGCTTTGCCAGACAGACCTTTTCTTGGTTCTGGATTCCGTTTCCCCCCTAGGATTCAGTATAGTGATTAAACTTAATGAACTCCAGAGCTAGACTGTCTGATTTAAAGTCCAGTTCCATCATTTTCCAGCTGTGTGATGTTGGGAAAATTATGTACCCTCTCTGAGCCTCAATTTCCTTGACTATAAATGGGTAGATTAAGAGTCCCTACCTCAGTGCCTGCCTCAGTTAATTCTTGTATACATTTCGTATGCATGTTCTCAGCACAGAGCCCAGATATAATTAGCACTCAATAAATATTAGCTACTGTCATCACCGTGAGAAGTGTTGAAACAGGCATGGCAGGGGCAGGAGGCTGGATAGGATACCATGATAGGCCGCAATGACCGCCTCCCTGCCCAGGCTCTAAGACAAGAGAGCTGCCAAAAAGCCCTAAAAGACCAAAAACCAAAAGCAAGGGCTATATAACAATACAATACCCACACAATAGGAGCCTATGGGCTATAGCTGAACAAAGGCCAGTGCCCGACAAGAGGACATATCTGTGGGTTCTCACCTGTGCGCACAATTGCAAGAGACTTCAAGCTCCAGGAACAACTATGGGGTTTATTTTACAAACAGTGGAAACAAAGAGCTTACTGTAGCCACAAGCAGCTGGCGATCTCACTCAGACAGTGCCCACAGGGAGAACAAGCAGAATGCCATTCACCAGGAGTGCTGGCCAGTACTGGCCAGTAGTGATGGTCACTACTGGTCCCCCTGAGGTTGTGTCAGAGACACCAAGTGTTAACAGCTCTTTGTGACACCAGGCCCAGAGCCTTTGGTGATCCTTTCAGGCAATGTCAGAGATGGGTGACCCAGTGTCTGTCAGAAGTCTTTAGCTTCTCTTCCCTCCTCAGAGGTCAGCTGCTGGATACTTCTTTTCTTCCTCCTTTCCACTTCTGGTCCTTCTTTCTTCTTTCTTTGGAGGTCAGGAACAGAGTCTTCCCCTTCTTTCCTTGGAGGCTGGAACAGTCTCTCCCCCACCCCCACCCTGCTTATATCCTTTTCCAGGGGACCACACCCACAAGTCTGATTGGAAAATTTTTCAATCCTGTGGCTGATTGGAACATTTAGCACTGATCAGCTTGTAGCTTGCACCTGATTGGTCTGTTCCACAATCCAGGAAATAAGCATAAAAGGGCAGTTGCATAACAGGGTGGTTGCTGGGCTCTGAGGAGCAACTGCCTCGTGGTGGAGCAGCAGGGTGAGAGAGCACACTGAGGCAGCTGGGTCCTGGTAACAGCTCCTCATTCCCCTTTCTTAATGGCCATTGTATGAGCAGGATCTGGGTGGATCCTTTTATCTAAAAACAATTCAGTATTATTCCAAAATTTGAAGGAGCTAAAAGGTTGGTGGATGGTGTTAAATGTAATTGATGTATTCTTTCCTACATTGGCTAAACGTTTGTTCATCAATTAGTGTGTGTCAAGAGGTACATGGAAATACTCAGATAAAGACATGGGTTCTGCTCTAGTAGAGCTGGACACACACACACACACACACACACACACACACACACACACCAGATTACTGAAGTGATCACCACAATGGCCATATCTGGAGACGTGATCAAGAGGATTAGAGGAGGAACGCTCATCTCTTTGTTTTATCTGATCTGGGGAGGCTCTCTGGAAGAGGAAGAACCTGAATCATGTCTTAAAGAGGTGAAGACACTAGCCAGGTCGAGGTGGATAGTAGGTGTTCCAGGTCGAGTGGATAGTATGGGTAAAGACATGAAAAAGACAAGAAACAGTTCAGGGTGTTCCTCTGTGCTTGGACAGTGCTGGTAAATACTTAACAACTGGCACTCGAACAACAACAAAACTCCACACCCATCTGATTTGCAGCACTTGCCAATTTCCATGGTGTAAATATTCTCCCCATGGCCACTTTCAAGTTACCAAGGTGATGTCTCTGAACATGAATTTGAGAAGAGATGTGTCCAGCTGGCTCAGTGTGAGTAGCTGCACCATACTATTGATTTTGGGGGTTCAATGGGGACGTGGGAGAATTTTAAAAAGTAATTCAGTATTCTTCAGGTACAAGACAGGGTGACTAAGGAAATAACAGGTTGGTTTTGACTGATGACCTGTGGCTTTTCTCTAAATATTGTTTCATGTTACTCGATTCACTTATTCAAAAAGCCGACAAGCATTTCCTTAGCTCCTAGTACACGGCAGGACTGGCACTGTGCTAGTCCTCAGGGTTGTCTGGGTCATGCGCATGAACATCCACAGATGGGCATAGGCACGAAATTGGCGATCCTTATGGTGCCCAGACTCAGAATTAGGAGTTATCAACTGGTCGATGGTAAACACACCTTTGCCTCCTGGCAAGTCCACAGGACTCCCCCCGACCCGCGCACACACTTTTGGGCTCCATCTTTTGGAAAGTCTGGTTCAGAGGTCTGATTCAGAAGTGTGGGTGCCTAACTCAGGTCTCTGAAGCGAACTGGTGGTTGCTCCAAACTCCAAACTGTGGGCAGCCCCAAAGAGGAGGAGGGCCCCCCTCCTGGTAGTCCCTACCCTAAGACACCCGGGACTCTCCCCTCCTCCCTCCCCAAGATCAACCCTTTCTCTCACTTCTGGCTGACTCTTCATTCCCCATAATTGTTTAGCAAATGGCTCCAGAATACACAAAAATCATTTTGCTGCAAGACATTCCATTCCATGATGACTGTTCGTTTCAATTAGCTGTCAGGGCTGCAAGAGACACATGGCCCGGCCTGGCTAAAACATCACCACCTTTGTTTGAAATTGGATTTAAGGTGGTTTGGCTGTGGGGAGGGGGAGGCTGGAGGGGATAAATATTTTAGCATTTCTTCCTCTTCCATGTTCTGCCAGTTTGTTCTCATTTCCGTGTTTCTCCCCCTGCATGCTGGCAGATTGCAGACTGTAAATTTGAGGGGAAATAGTAAACGTGCAAACATGATAAATAAACATGTTGCCTTTGTAAGGATGGATATTATTATCATCCAGATTTACAGCTCTCCTCGCCTGCATTTATTGCATTTGGGGAAAAGCTGAACAGACGAGTTTTCTGTTACATTGATCAGCTTTCTGCCCTTCGCCCCCGTGACCCTGCTGGGTCCCTTAAATATCAACTTGGACTGGGACACAATGCATCTCTCTGGAAATGACTGTGTCTTGACAGGTGTTTTCTTTGGGGACAGTTATTTATAGCTGCAAAATCTATGATGCTACAGGGTGTTTTTCTTCCTCCCTCCCCTTTTCTCATTTCTCTAAAATTGAACATATTTTTGTTTTCCCTGTGGGAAAAAGTGCCAAAGCCACGACTTCAATCTCTCTCTACTTCTCTGTCTCTCTGTCTCTTCCTTGGCCTCTCTTTGTCTCTCCCTATTCTTTTTTTTTTTAAAAAAGATTTATTTTTCTTTATTTATGCATACAAGAGCTGGGGTATAGGCCAGAGATGCAGGGGGTGAGAGGATTCCCCAGAGACAGAGTGGGGAGCAGAACAGGTGGATCTACTGAAACACACTGTTGAGGGGAGCAGCGGGAGAGGCAGGAGAGGTCTGCTGCGCCATGTGGGAAGCTCCCTGGTCGGGGATCGAACTTGTTGCCAACAGCTCCATAGTGCTGACACTTAACCCCTTGCGCTGCCGGGAGGCCCTGTCTCTTCCTATTCTTACTCTCTTCTGTCGTCTACCTTTTTGGACAGTTTCTGGATCATTTCCAGGTTCAAATCCAGGGATCACCACCAGCTCTTGGGTGACCCGAGGAAATTACTTCTCTGAGCCCCACACGGCCCTCGGGGTTGTGCTGCTTCTTCCACGCTCCTTAATGCCCATCCACAGGGAGAGTGAAATGAGATATTCCCGTGCGTGTCTCCACCCCTTGTCAGCCCAACTAGATGGTGAACTCTTGAGGACAGGGAGCCGTGGCAGCTCACCATCTTTTGTCCCACCATCCCCTGCTCCTCTGCCAGTGACGTCACCTTGGGCTGCGCAGACAACCTCGGTGCCCCTCTGCCTTCTTCACCACCTCGCCCTCCCCACATCCAGTCTGTCACCAAGTCCCATGGATTCTTCCACCAGGATCTCCACAGCCCCCCACTGCTCAGTTTGAATCTCCCCAAAATGCCAGGCACTGAGCTGGTCTCTGAACACTGCCTAGAGAGGCTCTTGATAGCAGCGTCTTTGTTGCCTCCCTCTCCCCAGGCTGGCTGCCGCCCCCCTCAGCGCTTACTGTAATAGCTAAGGGATGGGGCAGAGAAGCGCGTGCCTGCAGATTCTGTTGCTAAGGAAACCACTTCCTTGGTTACAGGCCTGGGTAGCATTTGTCTCCCTGTGTCTGGATCCTGCTGAGTCGCCCCCACTCTCTAGGAAGATGAGGAGGAGGAGGCTGGCAAAGACAGCGGGTGGGGGAGGGTGGGAGGGAGCAAGAAGATAAGCACACAGGGAGATGGAGTTCGGAGCTGGAGAAAGATGGAGAGAAGCAGGCACAAGCAGAAGCAGACATCAAGAACGAGATCATGACAAAATATGAGAGAAAGAGCAAGAGAAGGGGAAAGGAGGAGGAGGAGATGGAGGAGAAGGAAGAGGAGGGGGAGGAGGAAGAGGGAGAGGAGGAGGAGAAGGATGTGGAGGAGGGAGAAGAGGCAGAGGGGAGAGGGAAGGGGAGGAGGGAGGAAGAGGAGGGGGAGGCGGAGAAGGAAGAGGAAAAGGAGGAGGGAGAGGAGGGGAAGGATGCGGAGGAGGAAGAAGAGGAGACGGGAGAGGGAAGGGGAGGGGGAGGAAGAGGAGGGGAGGAGGAGGAAGAGGAGAGGGAAGGGGAGGAGGAGGAGGGGAGAGGAGGACTAGATAGAAAAAACATTTAATGAGCAGCTGGAGGAAATAAAAGAAACCACAAAGAGAGAAAATCCGAGCAGGAGGCAGTGTAAAGAGAAACAGGAAGGGAAGGATGGGAGAAGGGAAACCAGTGTAAGGGGTGGGAGGAGGGAAGAGGCTGACTCTCTGGGAGGAGATGGGTCCCCCGTAGCACCCTGCCCCCCTACATCCCCTTTGCCTCCCCATCCTCCTCCCCCTCCCACATTGTCTACCGGGAATGCATTATGCAGCAGTCTCTAGGGGTACAGGGGTACCGGAGTAGTCAGGAGGAAATCCCAGATGGCAGCAGATGCTGAGTCTGGAGTCATGGTGCACTGTAGGTGACAGTGGGGTGAGGACCCAGGTGTCCCTCGCTTTCCTGCTTCCTCAGGTGCGGGGGTGCCGTCACCCTCTCTGTGTGGCTGGGACTCTTTGGAGAGGGCACCAGCTGGCCCAGCTCTGGGATTAATCTCTGGGTGACTTGGGCCAGTTACTGTTGATCTGTGTGTGTCAGTGGCCCCCCAGAAAATGGGGCTAATAACTTTCTGGGCTGGTTAGGAGCCCCCCAAGTCTTTCCCCTCCTTACCCCATCAGCATCTCCCAAAAGCGTGTTCTGATCTTACCAGCACTGCTGGGTGCTTAGGGAAATGTAAGCTCTTTAGGACTGGGGATTTTTGTTGGTTTAATTTATTTGTATCTTTAACCCCTTAGAGAGCAGCCCAGCAACCCCCCCCCCCCATGCTCAGTAAATGTTTGCCGGAGAAATGAGTGAGTGAGTGTTACCTTGCTTCCCTCCAGGTCTGAAATATAAAGACTTGAGCCGATGGTCACTGAGGGGTGATGGAAAGGGCAGAGAAGAGGTGCTGGACTGTCCCCCCGTCCTGGATAGCAAGTGACCGCTGTGGGGCCCCTTGCAGGAGAAGCCACTGAGGGGAGAGTCCAGGAGAGCCTGGCGCTGGGCGCCCCGGCTCCTCTGGCTTGTGGTCAGGGAGGAGCTGGCGGACTAGGCACGCCTCAGAGAAACGGAAGGACACACGGGGCTCAGGCCGGGGCCAGAGCAAGGCCTGGGGGCAAGTGAGGGCTCAGACTGAGCCAAGGTCAGGGCCCAGAGTAACCAAGGTCACGGCCGGCTCGGTCTGTGGGGAGACTCGGGTGCAGCCAGGAGACTGTCAGCATTTGTCGGGGCGGGTCAGGGCGCACCTGTGCCCTGGGCTGGGTGCAGCCAATGGCAGGCGAGACTGAGCACAGGCAGGGCCGGCTCTGGGACTCTGGGTCAGGGCTCCTGTGGGGCTGGGGTCAGGGATCACCGTGCGCCCAGGATTGGGGGTCAGTCAATGATCAGGGTTAGAGTTTAGATGTGACCCTGGGGCAAGACCCTAGGGCCGGGCCCGCCTGTCGCCAGGTGAGGCTTGGTTTGAGACCGGGCCAGAGCTCAGCCGGGCCCGGCAGGCATCGCAGGAGGATTCTGCGTCAACACCCAGCGCCAGGCGGGGACGATCCTGGACAACCTCACACTCTCTCCTTTCTGAGCCTTTCCCTCCCTGCTTCAGAGGACCCCAGACTGGGAGACAGGCCTCCCCCCATCCCCAGTTCTCCTGAACTCACCCCCGCTGGGTGAGCTCCTCCCTCCCCTGCCCTGCCTATCCCTCCCGTCCCCACCCCTGGGCTCCTCAGTGTCCACGGGGCAGGAACTCTGTCCCTCCCGCTGGCTGGGCCCCCACGCCGCTCACAGGGGCCCTCTGTCGTGTGAGGACGCAGGACACAAGGCCTCTTCAGGGTGGCTGCAGGTTTGGGCACTGAGACTCGCTCCAGCCACCAGGGAACAGAGCGGCCTTCTCTCCCGTCTCTTGTGGCCTCCCCAGCTTCCCTTCTGCACACGTGAGTGCACAGCAAGCTCAGGGAGCCTCTCTCACACACACATGCACTCACTCACGCACACATGCACACAGACACATTCACACTAGCAGACTCACATAGACACACGTGGACTCACACCTGACACTCATGCTCACACACTCAGCTTACACACACACACACACACACACACACACACAGGAAACCCCCCGTTTGGGAGCCCGCCTCACACAATGCTGTACCACAGGATAGAATTATCAATAAAACTTGCTTTTAATGATGGTTTTGACCTGAGGAATCTTAGACAGAGGCGTGTGGCCTGAAGTGGCCATGCGCAAAGCACTGGCCCCGCTCTTGGGCCAAGAGTCTCCCGGACAGAGCTGACCTCAAAGGGGAGGGAGGCCAAGTCCTCCACAGCCTCTCTAGAGAAGACTAGAATTTTGCCAGGGGAAGAAACACGGTACAAAATACATTCAGAGCCCCCTGGCCGGCCCCGGGTGGCCCAGACCCTGCGGTGAGGAGTCTGGGAAGAGAGCCACGGTCCCTGCCCTGGGCCTTCTCTTCGTCGGCCAGGTCCCAAGGGGGGAATGTATTAGTCATATTCCTTTAAAAAAATATATCTCTTTACACTCGCCTTCTCCATAGTCCCTTGGCTATTTGGGAACGAGCACTGACCTGCACCCCAAGGCTTCAGCGGGATGGCTGGGGTGGGCTGCTCTGGCCAGAAGAGCAAAGAGTTGTGACCTATGGCTTTTGCCTCGACACGGTGGGCCCGGTGCAGGCACCGTGTGGCTGATGAGCGGCCACAGGCGTCCGAGGTGGGGGCAGAGCTGGAAGCCTGCTCGATGCGATGCTTTCCACGGAGATCAGTGACTCGGGCCCTTGGAAATCCTTTGGTTTGATGTCTCAGCATCAAGAAAGCAGCATTTGCATGAAAATGAAAAGCCATCCCATTCATCCTGTTCCTTTAAAGGGCCCCTAAACGGCCCTGTGGGCTTATGATCAAGGAGACTTTGATGCTCTGGGAAGGTGGGGGGGGGGGTGTCTCTCTTTGGGGTGGCTTTTCCTGATTTGGAGCTCTCGCACACCTGGACACACGGGACCCACTGGTAGCCAGCAGGGTGCTTAAGATTGATGCAGCACCCATGTGGAGGGGTGCGCCGCTGGGGCTCTCAGGCTTACTCAGACTCTGCTGGGCCACCTGCTGGGGTAACTGTTGGTGTCTTAGGAACCCCTGGAAGTGGGTTCTAGAACCCCAAGATGACCTGGTACACTGTGGGAAGAAAAGGACAGGCGGTAAGATTATTTCTCGGGAGTAGTATTTCCTGGGGGGTGGGCTGCTGATGCCCGTGACCACACGTGTGCCAGTTAACCACGGGCACCACTGCCTTCCGCCCCCACCCAGCGTGTCAGAAACCTAAGGCCACAGAGAAGCTTCCCAGCAATCTTCCTTCAGACAGGAGGTGACCTGGATAAACCTTGGTGTCATGGCTGGGTGGAGAGAAGAAAGGGAGGCTCTCAATGTTCAGCCCAGAAGGGAAGAGCGTCTGGGCCCCTATTTTTACAAAAGTGCCTTTTGCACTTGCACCAAGGTCCTCCACACCTGCAGGGGGCACCCACAGGACTGCGGCACTTCCTCTCTCAAGTGGAACCCAAAGTGGTGGGGGTAGAGAGGAGGGAGAAAGGAAAGGGCTCTTGTGGTTGGAGCTCCCAAACCAGTAGCCCTCTCCATCTCCAAGGGGTGAAGTTAGGGTGGGGAGTACCCGGACAATCTCTTCTCTTGAGCTCCCTTTGTCATGCAGGAAACTCACTGAAGGCAAAAGCAGCCAAGGGGGCTGTCCCCAAACCAAAGAGAGGACAAATGGGTGAGGGTCCCCTGGGGGGGTCTTGAGTCTCTGCTTGGTCACGACCCCCAGCCCCCCTCCCCCTTCTGCTGCATCATCTGGGGTAGTAGTCGTCGGGAACCCCTGTGAGGTTCCTTCCCTTGAGGGCTGCGTCCACCATCTTGATGTAGGCGGATATGGTCTTCTTCATGTCCACCGTGTAGGGGTCGTACTCCAGCTTCCGGAGCCCCGAGCGCTTGAAGTTGCCATCCTTTTGGCTCTCCACGCAGAGCAGACGGTCCTCCCTGACGGCCACCCCCAGCAGGCTGACCATCCGGCCCAGCTGGACGAAGAGGTCCTGCTTCAGGTCCTCAAAATGCACCACCAGGACCTTCTTGCCGAACTTGAGCCAGTCCAGCGTGTGGGTGGCCCACCAGGGGGCGTAGTTCCTCACAAACTCTGGCCACTCTGTGGAGAGAGGAGGTGCGCCCAGTCAGAGGGAGGAGGGGCCCAAAAGACAGTCCGATGGAGCCGGCCGAGGTCAGTAATTCACAGCAACTATGACACAATCTAAGAGGATCTAGCTCCTCTTAGACCTCCAGGCTGGCCTGATAACCCCACCTCAGAGCTGCTGCTTCTGGAGAATTCAGAGCCCTTTCTTCTCTCTGGGGATGACTAACGCTCGTCTGGCGCTTACCACATGCAGCCCATTATATGCACGTGGGTTCCTGTAGTTTTACATTTTAATACATTTATATTAAAATATAGCATCATATAATATTAACATATGGACAGCCATTCATTCCACGTATTCCTCACAACTTTATGAAGTAGGCATCATTGTTATCTTCATTCCATAGAGGAAGAAACTGAGGCATGCAGACCCCTCCCCCCACCCTGCTCGTTCTTGGACAAGGTCAGTGGGTCTCCCCAGGTAGCTGGAAAGTCAGGACAGGCTCTTAGTCAAATCGTCATCCCCAGCGGGTGGCGGACACCCATTATCTCTAATCCAGGGAAAGGGCCAGTGAAGGTGAAGTGACTTGCCCAAGGTCACACAGCAGGGAAGCACCCTCCAGGCCAGGCCTGTCTGATTCCAGGCCCCAACCCCATCCCCAGCAGCCTGCTCCCCACCTCTTCCTGCTGCCTTGCACCCAGCAGGGACCGATAAATGGTGGTTGAATTAAATTGAAATCCCCAACTCCAAACAGCAATGGATGAAGGACACATCAGAATCTGCCGTGAGGCTCCCGCCCCCCCCACTGCCCCACTGGAGCGCCAGGGCTGTTTGGGCAATATTTATGCGGGTGACAGGGGGAGTTTTTATCCTTAAAATAGATTATTTACAATGTATCTGACTAATTGGGCCCGTACTGTTATAATGGGTTAAGACCAGATGCATCTAAGTGATTAGGAAAAAAAATCCACCGCGTGTGTAGGCTGCTCTGCTCGGGTTTAGAATTTCCCCGCTCCCCAGCACTCCCCAGCAGCCGGAGGGGCCCAGGACCACAGGGGCGCAGCCAGGTGCGGGGAACCCCGGGCCTGACTGCTGGGCCTGGTCACTTCTCACCGTCGCAGGCACTGCCGGAGGGGGCTGCGGGGTGGGCCTCAAGGACGAGGCGGACCCGCGTGCCTGGTGGTGGGAGCCCCCCAGCTTTGAACGCAGGTAGGACGGTGATGACGTCACCCCTGCTGGCCGCAAGCCTCCCTGCTACACCAGCGCCCTCGTCTGTTTCTCACGCAGTGCTCCCGAGAAGCCGGGAGTGGAATGACCAGCTGCACCCGGAAAAGGGAGGGTCAGCACATGAAGCCAAGGCCACACAGGGGGCATCCAAGGCAGGATTCGAGCCCACAGCTATCCCAGACTGAGCCCGGCTCCTGCCCTCCTAGCAAAGCCTTGCAGCAACCCCCAGCAGCGCCCAATCTGAGCATGAACCCACTGCCCCGCTCCCGACCCGACTCCCCCCAGCCGTGGTGTGTGGCGTGCGGACTGTGGAGACAGCCTGCCAGGGCTCAAAGCCCAGCTCTTCTCCCTACTTGATGCGTGACCTGGCAGATGCTGGTCCATCTCCTGAGCCTCAGTTTACCCATCTGCAAAACTGTGGCGGAGCCGAGACCTGCGGCCTGGGCGAGCAGGCAGCGGGACACAGCAGTACTGGATGACACTGGACCCAGTCACGGCGTTTCCGTGTTGGCCCCAGCACCGCGGAGGCGCCCACCTGCCCATCACATTGGCAAGCGTACCCCACCCTGGAGCCCCAGCGGTGGCAGAGGCTTGCCCACGCCCGCTCCACCCCCCACGTCTCTGGCACAGCCTCTTCATTTGAAGCTCCTAAATTAGTTCATCGTAAGAAGAACAAAAATTAAAAACAAAAGCCTTCAATTAGCTCAGGATTTCGAGTAATTGATGTCGGCCTTCAAACCGGGTAATGAAGACCCGCTGAGGCGCGGCCCATTGGTAATGAGCGCTGGTTCCGCCGGAACTGCCACGCACGTGGGCCCGCGCCCCGGCTCGGTCTTGTAGTTGGGAGGAACCTGGGACTGATTAATAGCTTAACTGCACTTAATTCCCCGGAGAATCATTAAACACAGTCTCTGTTTCATTAAACAGATCCAGGACAATTCACCTTGTGTAATCATATCACATAAAACTTTGCTTTGGACCCACTCCAGGGAGATTGTAAAATTAACGTTCTGGAACCGAAAGAGTGGGGGATTAGCAGGACCCTCCACAGTGCTCGCAGAGGGCGTCCTAAAGCAGCGGTTCTCAAACTTTAAAGTGGCTCGAAGCTTCTGGGGGAATCTTCTTAAAGTGCAGGTTCTGATCCAGCCTGGGGTGGGGCCTGAGCTTTGCTGTTGAGAGAATCTCCCAGGTACTGTCCATTCTGCTAAGACGCAGCCCCACTAGGGGCGGCAGCTGGGGTGGAGAGCAGCGGTTCTTAAACTGGAGGTGGCATGGGAAGTGCTGGAGGGGTTGCTAACAGTTTGGGGGGGGAGAGGGCGGGGCTTTCCTGGGGTTTCTGATTGGCATGTCTGGAGGTGCCTGAGCATTTGCATTTCTAATGCGTTTCCACTAACTGCTGCTGCCGCTCTGGGACCTTAAAGCCAGGGTCTCAAACCCAGAGCACACAGGGCCCAGCCCTTAACACAAATGCACAAATAAATAAACAAATAAATACTTTTTTAAAAATAAAAATACTGGTGGCACAGCGGTTAAGCGCTGCGCTGTGAGCTGTCAACAGCAGCGACAACGAGAGTTCGACACCCGGCCGGGGAGATTCCCACATGGCGCAGCAGACCTCTCCTGCCTCGCCCGCTGCTCCCCTCAGTGGTGTACTTCCGTCCATCTGCCTGTTCTGCTCCCCACTGTCTCTGGTGAGCCCTCTTGCCGCCCCACGCCTCTGGCCTGTGCTCCAGCTTGCATGCATAAATAAAAGTTTAAAAATAAATAAATAAATAATAAAAAAATAAAAATACTGGTTAAGGTGAAGGAGTTGTGGGTGAGAACAGATAGGGGATTATAAGACCCCCCGAGGGGTTACAAGGTACTCAAGATGGCAGAGGTGGGTCCCACTCCAGAGCTTTCTTAACTGTCAGTGGGCAGGGCTGCCCCTGCACTGACATTCCCCCACACGGCTGCACCTGCCAAGCGCCAGAGGGTCGCGCACAATGCCCCGCACTCTCACTTCCCAGGTGACCTGGGGCAACTCGCTGGACGTCTCCTTGCCTCCCAGCCCAACCCCGGAGCTCTGCACCCAGCTCGCAGGAGCTCCCAGGGGAGTCCATGCCACCTGGTCCCTGACCCTGGGCTGGATTCACATTGCCCGGCTCCTGGAACTCTGCACCCGCTTCAGGTCCCACGGGGCGTCCCTCTCCCTCTGCCCCAAGTCAGTGGCGGGCAGTCCAGGTTCAGGGTTGTGAGGGAGCTTCTCGGGAAGAGGTGGAGTGGGGTTCGGGCCCGGGGAGCCTTGCTGAGGAGCTCGTGCCCACAGCCACTGCACCGCGAGCGTCACTGGGCTTGGAGGGGCGGATGGTGCATGGGGCCTGGGGGACAGGGGGAGCAGGAGCTGCACCCCACAGCGTGCCCTCAAAGGCCCTGCCCCACTCACTGCCCTTGCACCAAGTCCTACCTTTGCCCTTCCAGTGGGCGTGGGCAGCAAAGCCGATGTGGCCGCCATACTTGCGGTTGAACTCTGCCATGAGGGCCTTGTAGGGGTTACGGATGAGCAGGATGGCGGCATCGAAGGCTTCGATCTCCTTCTGGCCGCTCTCATGCGTCTTGATGCAGATGGTCCGCCCGCTGCGCCAGTGGTCCCGTTCACCTTTAAACCCTTCCCACAGCAGGGGGCAGGAAACAGGGCCAGTGAGCTGGGCGAGGCAGGAAACCCTCCCCACCCCTTCCTCGGCCACCTTAGGAAGCCTCGTGCATTCATTCATTCACTCATTCATTTACTCTCATATTTGTTGAGCACCTACTATGTGCCAGACACTGTCCTGGGAGCTGGGGATAAAATGGTTTGCAGAAGTACCTGGGATGCAAAGGAGTATAAAGTCGCTGCCATGGTTAGTTCCACAGAAGAGGAGCATTTGTGCTTGGGCACCCTGAAAAGGGCCTGACAGTGGCATGTTGGGGGATTCCCCTGGCTGGTGTCGACTTCCCTGCCTCCCTGATGTTGGATATGCCCCTGGACTTGCTTTGGCCAGTGGAATGAGGGCAGAAGTGGGTGTCTACCGAGGTCTCAAGATGCATTCCATAGTTCTGTTGAGTCTATGTGCTTTCTACCATCACTGTGAGGAGGATGTGCTCTGGAGGGCTGGAGGTCCCAGGTGGTGAAGGACACACGGAAGAGACAGCTCCAATCCGTGGTCTGGCACTAAGTGGCCCAGCCTGTCTAGCCAAGATCACTGACCTAGTAAGAGGCACCCAGAAAGGTTTTCTAGGGGCAGGGAAGAAGAGTTTAAACTGAGAACTGAAGGATAAAGAGGAATTTTCTAGCCCAGGAGAGGCAGAAAAGATGATGAGAACAGCAAGTGCAAACGTCCTGTGGTGTGTGGGAGTCACGTTAGTGACTACCAAGAAAAGCACATGAAGTGGGAGAGAGTTGTGGGGATCGTGATAAAGAGATCAACACTTGACCAAAAATACTGGGGAGTCCCTAAAAGGAGTTAAGCAAAAGGAAGGAGGAATCTGATTTGATCAGGTTTTCATTTCACAAACTGAGGAACTGAGAGAAGTCCTGAGAAGCTGAGAATGGGGAACGCTTTTACAGCACTGCCGCCATGCTGGACACTGATTTGAGTCCTGAACATACACCAGACAGCCCAGTCCTCTCAACAATCCTATGAGGGGCTTTGCAGGTGAGGAAATTGAGGCACAGAGAGATCAATTAACTTGCCCAAGTTACAGAGGTAGCAAGAGGCAGAGCCAAGATTCAAACTCAGTTCATCACCATTTAAGCCTCCCAATCCCATGAAAGCTAAGGATTTTGGATGGTATCTTGATGAAAGCCAAGTAGAGATAAACGTTAGTGTACGAGGCTTTTCCAGGGGGAAGCTGTGATGCCGTGTCGTCAGACCTTCCACTGGAAGGGCTCAACATGACACGTTAGAGGACTTCTCATCCCTGATGACATCTTATCTTCACCCAATTCCACTTCAGCATGAACACAGCCATGGAAAGATTTCCATTGGAAAGGCAGGGGCACATAAGAACCCACGGATTCTCAGAAGGAAAAAAAAAAGAACAGAAATACAGATGGTGGTCACATGTTTAAGTCAGCTCCATGCATTCTGAGACTGAAACCACATTCTCTTTGTTCCATGATGGAGTCAACTTAGCACAGTGTGTATCATAATTTTATAAAAAGGAAAGAAAGAAATTAGCACCATTGGGAAAGATCTACTCCAGACTCCAGGTTTGGGTTGCCTGGGAGTTAGTCTGCAGGGAACAATGGAGTGGGGAGGGGAGGAGAGGAAATTCCATTTAACAGAAGGTCTCCCAGGGATAGAAGACTTCGATGTCTAGAAGGGATCCTTTGAGAAGCCACATAGGCTGAATTTGCCCAAGGAATAGCAAATAGTTGCCAACTGTCCCCTAACGAGGGCGCCTCCAGGTAATAGCAGAAGAATCCAGGATGCAAGTTTGGGGCCAGAGCAGAATTGCTGAACTCTACCACCAGGGGGCCCCTTCTCCACCTTCCCTGACACAGAGCCAGAATCAATGACCGCCTAAAGTCCCTTCCCACTGGCCCTTTCTCTGACCTACTGCTGCTAACCTGGGCGATCCTGCAGCTAAAGCACTCCCTCTGCCACCCCTCCCCACCTCATCTCAGCATCTCAGCTTCTCTGCCTAAATTCCCTTTAATCCCCACTCCCCACGGGGCTCTCTGCCTGCTGCCCCCAGGATAAAGTGAACAGTTCTCAAAGGACATCCCGGGGGCTCTCCTCATGGCATCTCTGCTGCATCTGGGCCTCTGTCTGGTACTCCCTCCTTTCCTTTGGGTAAGTCTTACTCACCTTCTTTGCACACACCCCAGTGTTGACTCACAAAAAATATAAAGCACCTATCACAGTGCTGGGCCCATCATCCAATGAATGCCCATATAGTATTACGGACCGTGACAAGAGTATATTAAGGGCCACAACGAAGGATACCCTGGTGCTGGGAGGATGAAAGAAGAGAATACCGAAGTCTCCCAGAGACTCGCAAAGGGGGAGGTGACTGGGGCTGGAGGTGCAGGCTTCCAGGCAGATGAGCTGGGAGAGGGTGGGGGAGGGACTGGCTTCCCGGGGAGACGGAAGAACATGTGCAAAGTAGTGTGTACCCCGCTACCAATTGTTCATTATGCCTGGAGTCCAGGGCCTGAAAGGGGCAGCAGAGCCACAGCCCAGTGGGGGCAAATTAAGGCACAAGCAGCTCCCCCTCCCTCTGGTGCCAAGCTCCCCTCCCCTCCTCCACCCTACAGGACCCTCCAGGACCCTCCAGGGCTTCGTGGAGTTAAGCATCTCTCTGCTGTGAAAGTGATGGGAGAGGGATGGGGGCTCTCTTTGCCTGCACCCCACTGCCAGTCTTGATTCCCAGGGAGAGCTCATTGTTCACTGTAGGTTCAGGCCATGGGAAGTATTTTTAAGCCCCTAATGAAAAGGCGGCTGCAAGCAAAGCCTCAGCTGCCTGTGACCAGCCCACAGACCCCTGCCTTTCTCAGTGGGACTTAAGGAAACGTTTACACAGCTTGAGCCAGGGCAATTGTCAGAAAGGTTTGTGGGCCTTCCTTTTCTCTCTTTCTTTCCTTCCTTCTTTCTCTCTCTCCTCTATCCCCTCCCCCTCCCCCTGTTAAAATTTTAATTATCTGTTTAAATTCATTATCAACCCCATTAATAATATTAATTCTTGATACCCCTCAACACTCGAGTATAGAAAAACATTAGGCAGAGGCCATTTTTTGCAATGATGTGTGTCTGGAAGGAGACTACAGGGTTCCTAGTCTAGGGCCGGGGGTCTCCTGCTGACTTTGCATGGGAACACAGGGGAGCTTTGAAAAGGCTGATGGCTTGGCCCACTCCGAAGATTCAAATCAACATGGTCTTGGGTACATCCTGGGAGTCAAGATTTTAAAAGCTCCCCAGGTGATTCCAGTGTGTGGTCAGAGATGGAGCCCCCTGATTTTGGCTAAATAGCTGACTGTCCTGGTTATGTTTCTTTCTTAAAATAATGCGTATTTTATATCTACACAATATAGAACTGATAAGGGATTAATATCCAAGATATATAAAGACACAAAAAAATTCAACCATGGAAAAGCAAATCACCCAATTCATAAATGGGCAGCAGAGATGAACAAATAACTCACCAGAGAGGAGATACAGAAGGCCAAGAGACATAGGAAAAAATGTTCATCGTGGCTTCTGATAAGACACACAGGCAGGTCCAAATCATAATGAGATCTCCTCTCACACCCGGGAGAACAGCACATATTAAGGAGCCCCCCCAACTAGTGCAGGACAGGATTCAGAGAAAGACGCCGCCGATTACATTGCTGCTGGGAACGCGAATGGGTGCACCAGATTAGAAAGCAATGTGGATTTTCCTTAAAAGGCTGGGAAAAACGAAAGTACTGTCGAACCCAGCGAGCCCACTCTTGGGCATCTCTCCAAAAATATGAAGCACAATACATGCCCTGCAATGCTTATTGCAGCGCCATTTACAACCACTGAACACAGAGTTGCCTGGATGACGTCGATAGAGGGTTGGACTGATAGCCCTGTGGGGTGTTGCTCTGCCGCAGGATCCACGAAATGCAGTTCTTTTCCTCAAGATGGAGGGATTTTGAGAGAATTAGGTAAAGTAGAGCAAGTCAGCACAAAAACACAAATATTGGACATTTACAAAGCAGCCAATTAGGTAAAGTAAAAGACTGAAACTGGTGGGGATTATAAATACCACAAGGGCTCTGAGGTTGGGGGCGGGGAGGACAGGGATGGGGTGGGGAAAATTAAATTAAAATAAATAATATATGTCACATATTATCTTATGTTTTTTGGGAAATAGCTGTGATTTTGGTATCGGCAGTCCATACTACAGATGAGGAAAAAGAAACTTTGGCGAGGGGAAGAGTCTGGCCCAAGCTCCCACAGCTGATAAGGGGTATTATTCTGAGGCGTTCAGAATGAAAATTCACTCTGCAGACTTCATCTTGGCCTCAGTTTCCCTTTCTCTGAGGTGGAGGCTGAGTTAGAGCGGAGACAGTGCAGACCTGGCCATTCCCCGTCTACACCCTCAACAGCATCACCACCAGGTCAACACTGATGCCGAGGGAGGACGGGACCTCAGATTCCTTCTTAACACTTCTTGTGCCGGCTATTTTCCGTGCCACCGCATGAATGGTATAAGCATTCAATAAAACACACACAGCTCCTGAACTACTGGATATATTTTAATGAAATTTTAAATGCATAGAGATTAAAGCTTCTAGACTGAGTACGATCAAAGAAATAGCTCCTAATAGTTCCAAATAAATCCACCGTGGCGTGAAAAAATGGAGACTAGATGAACACGTGAATACGTGAATACGTTAGCAGAGCAAAAAGTGTTAACACATCACCCCAAAGCAGGTGTCCACCGGAACTGGCAATGAGACGAAACTCGTGGATCCCTGGACGGAAAGATTCTCAAGGACCCTCCAACTTGTGACGTCGTGAGATCCCAGGAGCAGGAGCCCTGGCCCGGCCTGGGAGGGAGGCAGCCGGGGGCCCCTCCCAGAGTTGCTTCTCCAAGACACTGCCCATGGGCTCAGGCAAGGCTGCTGCCCTAAGGGTGCAGACCCCCCCACTGGGAGCCTTGTGCACGAGGGGATTCCACAAATGTTTGCTTAAACCTAAACAAAAAGTGAATACATACACAAGAAGCCGGATGCTACGGCTGACCTCACCGACCGCCTTGCCTTCTCTCCCTTACTCTCTGCCTCCCTCGTTTTCTCCTCATTCAGACATGTCCCCCGGCTGTTCCTGGGCTAGGTGGCAGGGTGGCTCTCTGTCAACACCAAGCAGCGCTTGGGCAGCGCCTGGCACTGAGACCAGGGTACGCAAAACCCACATTAACTGAGCACCTACTGTGTGCTAAGCATGTTGCATGTATCAGCTAGTTCATCTTTGCCACCACCAGATACAGATGTCGCCTCTCACTTGTGCACGATGACACAGGACCAGAGAGGTACAGGGATTTGCTTAAAGTCACAGAGCAGATTTACAGACACAAAGACCCATGACCCAAGGCTGCTCCGCAGACAGATTCAAAGCAGAGCCCCTGCTTGCCCACTATCTCCTGCCACGCTGAGAGAGGGTGCTGTGCCCAGTGGGCACTTCATCCCTGGTTTCTGGTTGCCTAGGGATTTCTTGCCTATGTGATCGAGGTGTAATAAGAGTGTGAGCTCTGAAGCCAGGGAAGACTAGGGAACAATTCCTGATCTGCCCAGTGGAAAGAATCTGTGTGGCTTTGGGCTCTCCAGGCTCCTTGGTTCTCATATCTGGGATTGGTGTCATCATCCTCTGTCCTGGGGTCACTGTACAGGGTGCCAGCATGGCTCTTGGCACCTAATATTGGCCCAGATAATGTCTGTGGCAATCCAAACCTACATATAGAGGCTGGCATACGGTTGGCATTTCATCAACGCCTGTTGGCAAGCCAAACCTAGGAGGCCCATCTAGAACATAGCTGAGCTTGGTAAATGTTGATGAAAGAGTAAAAATAAAATACCCACACAACAAGTATACTTGACTTAACGTGGACGAGATACATAATAAATAAATGTCATACAATGTCAATAAATAGCCCCAAAGTAAACATAGTTACTGCACCTCTGTGTACAGCATAGAGTTGCTGGTCAATAAATGTCCAGGGCAAGGTCCCCTGCACACAGTAGGTGCTCAATGCATGTTTGTAGTGACCTAAATGGGGGGAAGTTACCAGGCACATAGTAGGTGCTTGACATATGTCCATTATTGAATGGATGCACACGAGGTACCCAGGATGTGATGTCCAGGAGATGTTTGAGAGGTGATGTTTGAGGGGAGCGGAGCAGCACACAGTAGGTACCCAGTGGGTCCTTCCCGAGCCCTGGCAGCCTCCTGCCCCGCCCGCTGCCCTCCTCCTCCTCACCCTTGTTGTAGAGAGAACCATCGAAGTAGTAGCTGCCGGTGTAGAAGCCGGTGGCCAGCTCGATGAGGTGGCGCGCCCAGGTGTTGCCAGCCCCCGGGAAGCTGGCCAGAGCGATGAGCTGCTTGGACTTGGCCGGCAGGAACCGTCTGTCCATGCAGCGGTTGTCTGCGAAGGGGAGGGCACAGAGAGGGCTCAGTGGTGGGGGTCATTGGAGCCTGTCTGGAGGAGCTAGAGGGAGTCGCACCCGCACCCCTGCCACTTTCCATTCATGTGCACAGGATGGGACCTTTCTGGACCTCAATTTCCCCCTCTGTAAAATGGGAGAAGTCATTCCTCCATCTCAGGACTGATGTGAGGGTTAAATGAGATAATGTGTGAAAAGGGGTGAGCACTGAGTAGGGACTGAATAAAAGTCACCTGGGAGGATAAGTTATCCCCCCTGCCTCAGTTTCCCCTGGCACAGTGAGTCACTCTCCCATACCACCCCCATACTTTCCAGAATAAAACCCTCATCCCATCCACATGAGATACAGTCCAAGGTTCTTATATTGGCCTCCCAGTCCTGACTGGCCCGGCCCTGGCCTAGCCTAGGCCCATCCCATCCACCTTCTCTCACCACCCGCGTCTACCACCCACCAGCCAGCTGGTGCCCTTTACTGTCCATCTCTGCTCCTTCCTGCCCAGCACCTGCATGCTGTTCCCTTCAAGGCCTCCTACCTGCTTTGCCAGAGAGACAGGTCTTGACCTTCAGCTCTCAACTGAATTGGTACTTCCTGCCTCCCCTTACTCCCTGGGCTATTGTGAGTGTGCCATGTTCCTCTCCTTCATATCACTTATCACAACCGCAATTCATATCATTGTTTAGTCAAAGCCCAACTGTAGAGTTCTCTGCTGATTCCCCAGTACTAGTGTAATACACTACTACATCTGGCACATAATAGGGATAGTGAATATTTCATGGGTGGTTGGATGGATGGATGGGTGGGTGGGTGGGTGGGTGGATGGGTAGGTGACAGATAACTAGGTGGGTGAAGGATAGATGGGGAAGCGACGAGTAAATCATAATATCTATTTGATAGGGCTCTTATGAGAATCAAGTGAAGTAAGCCATATAAGATGTTAATACACAAAAGTACTCAAAAGATGTGGATGTTACTATTTTTCTCTGGCCCTCAGTTTCCTCATCTGTAAAGTGGGTTGGGGCAGCCGAGCTCCATTTTGATTCCCTCGATTCTCTGGCTTTACAGAAGCATCAGCCTCCAAGTACCATTAGAGCTGGCGGAGTTTATGCCTCAGCATCTCCCGCCACTCCCCTACCGGAGGTAAGAAGGCACAGAGGGAAGGAAGGGAAGCCCCAGAGCAGGGGCCTCTGCGGTGGGAAAGGAAGAGGGGGTATCCCGGATTTTCAGTGCCAGCCCTGCTGCTTCACTTTGGGTGTGGACCTCACTCCTATTCACCATGCCAGGGACAGCAGGTCAACTTCCTCTCCCCACTGGGCTCACAAGATGGCTCCGCACCCCACTTTCTCCTTCCCCCTTCCAGGAATGAAGGACTGGCTCCTACTGTAGTGTCTGGGTCCGACATGCTCCCCCCTTCCCAAGCTCCTTGCTTCATCGGGCGCCCTGCATCTTCCCACCCCCTCTCCGCTGGCTTGGTCACATTAGTACCCAACATGCCCAAATAGCTCCACCATCCAAAAAAAATATTCCCCTCCAGCTATCACTCTCCTCACCCACTCAGCTGGTTTCTGGCAGAGTTGCCCACACCCCCATATCCCATTTCCTCCTCCTCCTTGCTCCCCAGTACCTGTCACTCTGGGCTCCTCCCTGCTCCCAGGACAGAACCAGCTCCCGTCAGCCGGGACCCCACTGTGTCCAATCCAGCTCAGCTCCCGTGACTGCCCACAGCATCTGATCCCACCACCCTCTGCCCTTGTGACTCCCTCCAGAACCCACCTGTTCCTGTTCTACATTAGCTGCCATTAATGGCATCTGACCCTGAGTCACCGTGATTTCTCATAGCAGCCCTGCAAGGGGGGTGTTGGAAGCCCAAAATTTAAATTGCAGTTCTGCCACTCACTTTCAGGTGACCTCGGGAAAATTATATATCTGCCCCTCAGTTTCCTCACCTGTAAAATGGGACCACTGACACCTGGAGGGTCAGAGGAGAGAATGCACAAGTGTTCGCAGGGGCTCACGCACTGTGAGTGCTTAGCGCTGTCACTCCGGCCCATAGAATCCGCCCCTCATCTCCCCAAGCCTTCCTGCATCTGTCTGTTCAGAGGTGAGCAGACTTTGGCAAAAGTAAATCAAGGCCTTGTCTTTGTCAAAATCAAGTAGGTGTGTGAGAGTGCTTTTCCTGGGGACATACTGCAAAAACGATGCGGATAGCTGGAGAACTTTCTGGATGGTGGTTATGTTTCAGCTCTCGATAGGGGTGTAGATTATTCTGCTGCCTTTGAACAGAAATCTTAAAATTGGTGCATTTTGCTCGATGTAATGTTACTTTAAAACATCAGAGGCAAATATTGAATTATAATTAATGATACACAGACTAAAGTGTAATAACATTTGCAACTTCCTTGGAAATGCATCAAATATAAGGATTGAGGGAGGGATGGAGACATGGAGAGTTTCATGATAAAGTAAATATATAAATGTTAACAAATGTCAGATCTACAGGATGAGTCTATGGTGTTCACTACGTAATTCTTTCCATTTTTTCTAGCACTCTCATTTTTTCTTTCACAATAAAATGTTGGGAGGAAGAAAGTATCTGGCCTCTCAATCTGTTTTCCTCTGAAAATAGAATTCCCCATTCAAATATTGCCTGGGAGGCTCAGACCAACTCCGAGGGAAAGTCTAACGTTTTCAGCATTAAAAAGGAAGCAAGTTTATTTGGTTCTGAAGCTCTGTAAATCAAAGCAGACGCCGGAGGCATCTGTGTTGTATATGCTTTGGAATCAGACAGACCGGGGTTTTGATACAGGGTTGTGCCAGCCTCCTCGTGTGACGTTGAATCAGCTCTTCATTTCTCTATGCCTTGCCTGTAAAATGGGACTAATAAAACTTACAGGATCAAATGGCTAAGGCATGTAAGGGGCTTGCGGCGCATGTTGAGAAGCTGTGGCCAAGACTGCAGTTTCTCGACCCAGGTTGCCTGGGTTTGAAGTCCCAGATGTGGGGCTGCCTGAGCCACTCCACCTCTCTGTGCCAAGTTGCCTCCACTGCCACATGGTAATAACAGTCCCTACATCATTGGATTGTTGTAAGGGTTAAATGAGTTATTCCAGTCTACAGGTTTAAACAGTACCTGGCACACAGTAGGTGTTCAACAATTATTTAGATCTTGGCAGGAATGCCAGGGTCTGGCACATAGTAGGTACTTAAAAATTGGGAGCCATAGCGGACCAGGCTTTTGGCAATCCGATAATTGCACGGCTCTCAAACCTCCTCAGCGTGTAGGGACTGCAAGTGTGACATGGAAAAATTGAAGAGCAGTAATGGCCTCTGGGCAGGGCACAGGGAACGAGCAAACTCATCAATTAGGGGCTCTTTATCTGCTATTGAAAAGGCTCCAGTGTCTGTTCTGTCCACATCAAAGCCATTCATGGTCATGGCATAATTAATCTGTGCGTGACGTCCTTCCTCCCCCCCACCCCCCGCCGCCGGCTGGGGCAACATAGTTCTGCACAGACTAACCAACACTTCCTGAAAACTAACAAACGCTCACCCTTCCTCGTCACAGTGTAAATAACGCCAGGAGCTGAATTTGCTAAACACAGTCCCGCTCGCCGGGCTCTCAAATGGACTTGAGCTGCCTCCAAAGCTGCCCAGCTGGCCACCACCAGTTCCCCCATCAGGCCAGGCTATGGTGGGTCTGCCTCTAGCTCTTATGACACCTTTGTGCAGATCAGAAGAAAAACACCCTCCCCTTCCTCTGCGCAGATGCTCTGCCACCCAGAGTGCAGCGTGGGCTCATTTTTAGGCCCCAGTTTTCCTACAGGCTGGGCACGACAGGGACCCAGCCCTGAGTCAGGCACAAGGAAAATACTTGAGAAACCCTAAGTACTGTCACTGCTGCCACCATCATCATCATCGCTGTCACCACCACCATTATCACCACCATCACCATCACCACCATCATCATTACCATCACCATCATCACCACCACCATTATCACCACCATTACCACCACATCCAATATCATCACCACCATCACCATCATCATACCCCCTGTGACCGCAAGAGATGCCAGAAGAGAGAAACAGTAAATGTGGGTTCCACGAATATGGAAGACTTCTAGAAGTAGAAGACGGAGATGAGAAAGAGAATAATGTATAGATAAATGCACAGATTCTCAAACTGGAGGTCAACAATCTATGACTTCATTTTACATATGGAGAAACTGAGGCCCAGAAAGGGAAGTGACTTGCCCAGGATTATGAGGTGGGTTTGTACTGGAGATCTAGGTCTCCCCCTCCCAGCTTGGATGTCTCCCCACTTCATCTCACTGGCACCATGGGGGTCCTCAGTATGAGGAATAGAGGTGAGGGCCTTCAGAAGCTCCACCCCTTGCCTAAGGCCCTTTCTCTTTGCCCATCTTGTATCTCTAAGCCTGGTCAAGCTCGCCAACCCCCCTACCACTGGCTTCTGCTCTCAGGCCTGCACGGCTGCCTCCCGCCCAACAAGCTGTATGGGACAAACTGGCTGGGTACCTCAGGAAGGGAGGTCAGTGGGGAGCAGCTGGAGAAGTCTGGGGGGGCCTGGCTTACCTTGGACCTGTGTCTGGTACACAATGAAGTAGCTGGGGGTCCCGCAGCTCTCAAACTCCTCCGCACTGCACTTCTGGGCACAGAGCTGTTCGTCCTCCCTTTCGTGGAGGGGAAAGCGCGTGGTGGGGAACCCACAATGGCAGGCAGTGCCCGCAAGGGCTGCCAGCGGGTACTCCTGAGGACGGAGCACGAGAGAGAGAGGAAGAGAGTTGTTAACCCCTGGACTGGCCGGACTCCCAATGCTGAGTCACACGTACTTCCCACAGCCCCTCCTGGGTCACTCTCCCCAAATAGAGGACACCCCTCAAATCCCACTTGGATAATTTTTGCTCCACCTGTGTGTCTTTTTCCTCCTGGCTTTATTGAGGAATAGTTGACAAATAAAAATTGTGCAGTCTAAGGTGCACACACAGCAGATGTCCGATGTGTGTACACTTTGACCCACGGGCAAAGGAACTCACTCCGTCTTGCACGCTACCATCGTCCTCTCCGTTTTCCTGGACTAGCTGTTTCCTTTAAGTCAACCCGCTTTTTGAAACTTAGATTTCAAAGAAAACCTCGATTCACACCCACAGTAGTTCGCGGAGTGCAGAAGGCCTCCACACATTTTCACGCTGTAAGCAAGTACGACAGGGAGGACGATGTAGGTCAAGTCTAACTAGGCACTAAGTCAGCCAAGGCCCTGAGCCCGGGGCCGGCTCCCTCTTCCCTGCAGAAGCGACACTGTTGAGGGTAGAGAGGTGGTAAAAGACACTTGGGCGCTGAGTTGCAGAGGACTGGAAAGAAAACTGAAAAAGAAACGCTTTTCTCCGGGCGGTGCATCCTGAGGAAGCATCCCGCCCGTCTGACAGGAACCCAAAGCCCTGGCTTTGGGAAAAGCTGCCTGAATCCATCTTTTAAGCCAAAAAGGATGTTAACACCTAAGTGCAGGCACCCCCTTTGTTGGGAGCTGCTCTAATTGCTTTATCTGTTCTATCTCACAGCTGAGTGGGAGCTGGGTGGCCCTGAGATTTGAAGGGCAATGGGCTGTCCTTTGTTCAATTTGCTTCGGCTCCAGACTCACAGGCCTGATTTCTCCCCCAACAGCTGGTCCAGGAATAATCTGGTAGCAAAACAAGGTCCCTGGATCCAGGGAGCTTTGCCGCAGTAGATTTTCTTTCTTTCTAACAGAAAATAAATGTGAACTGTAGCATCGAGCTGAAGAGGAGGGGGGCGGGGAGAGAGAGACAGAGGCAGATATGGGGGGGTGATGGATGCCATTTCTAAGGGGTGACATGCATTTGAAGACACCCTAAGTCTCAGACCCTCCACCACTTGCCACAGGCAGCTCTGTGTCCCTGCCCGCTTCATCCGCTCGGTTTTTCTCCTTTGGCCCCAAGGAGAGCAGAGAAAACGGGAGGGCAGAGTTTGCAGAGGGGCTTTCTGTCCCCCCAATGCTTTCGATTCCATCCATCCTGTGTCCAGTGGGCCGAGGTGCCCTGAGGCCTCCCTGCTGCGTGCTTGGTCCCGTCTCCAGCTGATCTGGGGGTTCCTCCAGGCCCTCAGGGACAGAGGAATGTCCACCTGGAAGGATATCCTGGGGTGGGGGTTCCCCTCCAGGAGCAGAAGCTGGACCAAGTGCTGGGCAGGCCTCTGATCTCATGAACGTCACCTCCGACCTTCCAGGATGCCTCCCGGAGCAGGACAGGCACGGAGGAAATGAACTTGCAGGGGACCTAAGTCCCCGGCTGCCCGTGGCCAACTCTTGGAAGCCTGCGGGGCCTGGAGGGCAGCGCCGAAGTGGAGATCGCAGATTTGGAGGGAGCCCCCAGGGCCGGGCCCAGTTGTGCCACTTGCTTGTGCTGTGAGCTTGGGCAAGTGTCTTCGCCTGCCCGAGCCTTGGTTTTGTCATCTGTAAAGTGGAGATGAAAATCGACTCTCGCTGGGACCCGTGGCGTGGAGGGCAGCGGGGAGGTGGAGGGCGGCAGGGGGCAGCTGCGGCCTCTCCACCCTCTCGGGGGGGCCCTGTGGTGCGGGGCCTTGATGAGAGCAGCAGGATGACTCAGAGCAACGGGGTGCATTCAGGAGTTGGGGCGCTCTCTGAGTGCCCAGCAGAGCCAAGGGCAGGCCTCCAGCCGATGCCAGTGTCCCTGAGAGCCCACATTCTTGGTGACTTTGCTGCCTCAGCACTGAGCACAGCGGGGGCCTGCCACAAATCAGGTTCGTGTTCAGTATTTGCTGGGGGAGCAATGAAACGGGCAGCCACTTCTTGTGGTGGCCGAGGGGCGATTCTCCTTTGGACCCCGATCTTGAGTGAAGGAGGGTGCTCCTCACTCCTCACTGAGTTCCAGGGGTGCGCCTGAGGAGTTCACTGCTCAACGAGGGGAGGGGAATATACAGTCAACCATGAGAGGTCTCAGGCTGAAAAGGGACCCACAGATCATCCAGCCCAACTGCTGTCCAAAGCCCTAGGTTCTGGACCCCACGTGGGTCTGGCTTCTGCTTGCACACCTCCAGCGACAGGGAGCTCACTCTGTTGCAAGGTGAGACTATCCTTGCCTTTGCCTGGCAATCTACTAGCCACGCTTTGAGGCCCCGTTCAAGTGTCACCCTCACCCCTGCACGTTCCTTCCTATTGAAATAAACACACTTCCTCAGGGAGTGAAACTGACCCCATGTCACTCATACCCTACTGAATCCACACGAAACAGTCACCTCTTTCTCCCAGGTGGCACATCACAGGAACAACCTCCCTCAGCCCAGGGGACCCCCGCTCCTCCAGGCGCCCCTTGTGGCCCTGCTCTGTGGAGCAGCCCGGGGCTCACCTTCTCCGTGCACAGGTCCACGCACTTGTCCACAGACATGTTGGGCATAGCGACCGTCACGGGCAGGGCCAGGGAGAGGTTTTCGGGCCGGCGGAAGCAGCCTCGGAAGACGGCGCTGCCATCTGGAGAGCGGGAGGCAAAGGCAGTGGTGAGATGGGGCTGGGAGACTGCCCTCCAGAGGGGGCACTGGGAAAGTGGGAGCCCAGAGAAGGCGAGTCTCACCCAGGCTCACAGAGTGAGCCAAAGAAGAGGCAAGTGCAGGAGATAATTCAAAGAATGTTCTCTCCAGCCTGGGGTCTTGTCAGCAATCCAGGGCACCGAGAGGCTCTCCCTGGGCCGCTCACTCCCTTGCTTCCTCATTCTCGATGGTGGCAACTGCTCTTTCAGGAAATGACAGATTCCAGGGCGGACTTCATGCTCTCCTCAGGGAGAGCTGGGCGTCGGGGGACGGAGGGGAGCAAAGGGTCCGGAGCTGCTCCTTCTTCCAGCACCAGGGTGCCCCCCTCGCTCCCGTCATCTGGGGCTTTGGAGGCAAAACCCTGAGCCCCATGACAATTCTGAAGACCCACCTTTAGCAAAAACCTGTGAACATGCTATAAAATGTTCTGGGAACAAGACCCTCTCTGCTCTAGCAGACAAGACAGCAAAGCCACCTGCAGAGATTGCACGTCTGAAACTAGGCAAAATCCAAATGCCTTGGGTAAAGCCAGTCCTCCCCTGCCCTCCTCCCCACAACAACTAGGGAGCCATATAAAGAAGGCTGCTCCGGGGTGCTCAGCTTTTGCATTGTATATGGCATTCTTCAGAAAGAAAGAGATCAAATCCCAGCATTGCCTTCCTCTGCACATAGATCAACATCTCCTTAGGTCAAAACAACTTAGAACCAGAAGCCCCCCTGCCAAGAATAACTGCCATTTTAATGCCAGGGACTCACTGTTCCTACCTATATAAACTAAATTCAAACTTAGGTTTGTTGAAACAGCCCTCACAGAGTCAAATCTGGATGCTGCTTCCCAGGTTCAAATGCTCTTTGATGGTCTAACAAACCCTTTGTCTAACTATCATTAAGACTTTATTTCCAGTTAAGTGAAGATTATGCTGGAAACAAAATGTTAACCCTTGGGAAAAGGCAATGCTGCAAAAGCCATATATCTTCATCTCTGCCTCTATCTGGGTCCATCGCTAGTGGAAAGCCGGTTTTGAAAGCATGCATGGAGTGTATGTGTGTTTACGTGCAGGGTGGGAATATGGAATTACTCCCTGGGGCGAATCACGGCAGAGGACGGGGAGGGCGCTCATGAATGACAATTTCACATTTTAGCTGCCAAAGGCACCCTCGCGATTATTGCTACCACCTGGCACCCAGAAGCCCGAAGGTGTTCACTGTGGAGGCAAATCGAGCAAACTCAGAAGACATCCAGAATCTGGTTAAGTGGCTGATTTCCAGAGCAGACCACAAGCTCACACACCTCCAGGGCTCCGTCCCCCACTTTCCCATCCCCGGCTCCGGGCTGCTGAGACAGATGGCAGCGGCAGCGGCAGGAGGGAGGGAAGGTCAGGGTGCTGCTGCTTCGCCATGTAGTCCTGGGGCTCAGTTACCCACATACAAATGGGGGGGCAGGTAGCCTAGACAGTGATGCTCTTCTGTCCAGTACAGCCCTCCACTCTCCAAATGAGGAAGGAATCAACGCTCCCCAAGAGCCTCTAGTGCCCCATCAAGGGAATACAGGACAGTCTCTCATTCTGTGGCCTGGGGAGCTCAGGGGGAAGTCCCACAAGTTCACAGTCATCCCAAAGAACATTTAATGATGCTCACAGCGTGCGCCATGGGGCAGGGAGAGGAGTCAGGTATTTGAGCTAAACACGCAGGCGACCTGGTGGGAGGCGGGAGGCGGGGCACATCCCCCTTGGCCAGCAAGCACAGTGAGCTGGGTGCCTGCTGGGGGCAGCACCACGAGTGCTGGCCTTGCCCTTCAGAGTAAGAGACCTGTCCTCGATCTTTAGACTCCAGCGGCCTTTACTGACCCGCTGCTGCTGCCAGGCCCGTGCTGGGCACTTCGGTCCATTTAACCTTTACAGAAGCTAAATGAAGTCAATGCTATGCCTGTCGCCATTTTACAGATGGGAGGCTGAGGTGCAAGCAGCTCTCTGACCTCCAGGGTCACAGAATCATCAGCTAACAGAGTGACGGGCCCTCGCTGGTGGCCCAGGGGCTAAGTATCAGCACTATCATCTCTATGGCCTGAGTTCGATCCCTGGCCAGGGAGCTGACCCACAAGGCGCAGCAGACCTCTCCTGTCTCGCCCGCTGCTCCCTCAGCAGTGTATTTCTGATCTGCCTGTTCTGCTTCCCACTCTGCCTCTGGTGAATCCTCTCACCACCCCCAACTCTGGCCTACACCCCAGTTTGTATGCATAAATAAATAAATCTTTAAATAAAGGGGATTGATCAGGACTCCTTGGTGGTGCAAGGGGTTAAGTCTCAGCATTATGAAGCTATCCACAGCCATTGCAGCACAAGTTCGATCCCCGGCTAGGGAGCTGACCCACATGGCACAGCAGACCTCTCCTGTCTCTCCCACTGCTCTCCTCAGTAATGTATTTCCGTCGATCTGCCTGTTTTGCTCCCCGCTCTGTCTCTGGTGAATACGCTCAACCGCCCCTCACCTCTGGCCTACACCCCAGTTATTCTATGCAAAAATAAAAAAACAAAATAAATAAAACAACAGGTTTTTCTTTTAAAAATGCATAAATAAATGACGGAGTGAGATCAAAGCCAGTTTCCTCTGCCTCCCACCTATGCTTCTTCTGATGATAATAACAGTAACAGTAATGCTGATGATAATGATAATAAATAATGCTATTATTAGGATGAGATGCTGATGGCAATACCATATCACATCACCTGTTTATGATAGTGTCATATTATCACTGTTCTGTGGCGAACAAGGCTGAGCCGTTCACATGCACCATCTCATCGAATGCTCAGGCCAGCCCAGTGGCACGAGAATCCCCATTTTTACAGGTGAGGAACCTCAAGGTTCAGGGTCAAACCACTTGACCCAAGTCACCCACTTCTAAAGGGAAGAGCGAAAGTGGTTCCATTCTTGCTAACATGATCAAACGTTCTGTGTGGGCCAGGCGCTAGGCAAATGCTTGACACCAGACTCCTGGTGCCCACCGGGAGGGTCTGTCTCCCTGCTGCACAGAAGGGGAAGCAGAGGCCTGAAGGGGGCCGTGACTCGCCCACAGCCACACAACCCACGAGTAGCTGCCTCTGGATTCTGACCTGGGGTGTCAGAAAGCCCAGTCTCCGGGCTCTCTGGGGTTCCGCTGCAGGAAACCACCCGCCAGGTTCGTTTCAGCATTGTCACCACACTTTTCCATGGCCGGCTCCCTCCCTCCCCTCCCTCACTCTGCTTCTCACCGCCAGTCACCAGTTAGGACAGTCATTCGTCTCTTGACACAGGAGTCTGATTCTCCTTAAAGTGCCCGACAATGTCCAGATTTGGACTCCAAGTCTCCAGACCATCTCCTATTTGAGGGTCCACCCTACAGTCCCCCTATACCACAGCTGGGGCCCGGAGGGTGGCTACAGGTAAGGGTTTGGGGGCTGAGGTCAAGGGAAGCCCCTTTGGGATTGGGACCACCCTAGAGTGTGAAGCCCACCGCCTTTCATCCCCTAGGGTGGTTCCTTCCTGAAGCCCCCTCCTGCCACACTGCTGCGATCTGAGATCCCCCCAACATAAGACTGTGCAGGGGAAGACAGAGTGGTATCAGAAGGGGTGGGGTGTGGGGCACAAGTGGGGGTAGGCACATCTGTGTCTGCACATGTGAACGCCGAGCGCTGAGAGGAAACGTGCCTGCAGTTCACCAAAGCACCTGTGGGCCTGTCTGAGCGGGGTCCCGGCCCCATGTGGGCAGGTGTGGGCGCCCCTGCGTGGGCTGGTCTGTGCATGGGACCTCCACAGGGGGAGTCCACCAGGCGCGGAGACACAGCTCCCAGGGTTCTCTCTGGGTTGCCTGGCAACCGCATAGCTGGGGAGGGCTTCCCTGCTCTCCTAGCAGAGGGAGGGATGAGCGGCGCCAGCCTCCCACCTTCCGGGACTGGGAATTTCTCAGCAAGCCCTGAACAGCCAGTGCCAGCTTGGAGCAAAAATGCTCACTTCCCCCGCTGAAGGCCATTTTGGGCTTGCCTCATCCCAGGGGGAGCAGCAGGACGGCAGGCCCCTGTGCTGGAGGCCAGCCCAGGCTGTGTCCCCAGCATGCTGAGCACGGGGACCTTCGGGCCTGGTGCCTCCAGCCAGGGCGCTGCCGCCGCCGGTCAAGTCCTTCGTACCACAGCACAGCAGAGTGGTGTGCAGTGCGTGCGCGACCACGGGTGTGCGATGCCTGGGGTGTACCCGAGTGGCCTCTGGGGTCACCTGCTGTTAGGGGCCACCCTTGCACCCTCTTGCAGGCATGGCTTGAGTAACCGCAGGCACTGGGGCACCCTGCAGCCCTCCATCCCCCTGGGACTCTTCCTCTGGGTTCGTTGGCCAGTGCTGTTGCCTCCCGCCACCCCCGCCTGGGTGCCCGTCTCTCAGGCCCCTTCTGCCGACAGGGCCACATCGGTCTGGGTCCACAGATGGCCAGAGGGGACCTGCCCTGACTCAGTGGCTACAGAAGAGGCCGCCAGCCCGGCAGCACACCGGAGGCCTGGCATTGCCCTGGGCACACGGACTCAAGGAGCTGCCCGGTCCCGGCCCAGAGGCCCGGCAGCGAGGAGACAGCTCTACCCCACAGCTTCTGCCCCAGGGGTCGTCTTTGTCTGTCCCACCCAGTGCTCCTCCCCCACAGTGCCACTGGCCGTTCCTCCCCTCCTTGCTATTTGACCTTGGGCAAGTTTCCTCTCCTTTGGGGCCTGCATTATTATCTCAGAAACGGAAGCATGAATATTGGATGAGTCACTCAGAGATGGCCACGAGGGAGCCCTGCGAGCTGTGAGGAGGGTGGCAGGGGCGGGCAAGGGTCTGCAGAGCCGTCTGTTTCCTTGCCAGCCGCCCTTAAGCTTAATTGGAAAAGAAGGGATGGAGGAATGAGCCTGCCCTGGCGGCTCTCCGCGAGCTTTCCTCCTGCCTGCCTGGACCTCAGGGGGCCGGACGGCAAGAGAGGGAAGAGGAGGGGCGACAGTAAGGCCAGCTCTGCTGAGACAGGTCCCCCTTTGACATTTAAACATCTGCTAATGAGTCCCTAACCCTCCCCGCTTAGAGAAGGCTGAGCTGACTGTCCAGAATACTCAATGAGGCAAGGTTTCCAGAGGCCTGATGTGGCCAGACAGGGATTATGAGATGCTTTTGGGAGACTCTCTTTGGTCAAGGTGTGTATTAAGGTTGAGGTGCGAGGGGATTTGGGAAGTCAGTCTAGCAGTGAGCCTGCCAGAGGGAGCGCCGCCCAGAGTTCTGCCCTCTGCTTTTGGAGGACCACCTGTGGCATCACAGAGGGCTTCGTCAGGCCGATGGGAAGGCTGACCCCAGGGCCTGGGGGGGCTTTGGAGGACATTTCTGCAGGTTGCTCTCTGCTCTGGCTTGGGAATCAGAGAGCTGGGAGCTCACACGGCAGCCGAGGCATCTAATCCTCCCACTTCCTTCATTTCTTCCGTCCACAAAATGGGTCACCTGGTTCTCCTGTAGGTGCTGAGGGGCTCTTGCACCTCTTAAGTCTAAAAATGAAAGAGAAGTGTCCAGATTGACTCCTTCAACCGTTCTGACACTCTTCTGTGATATAAAGACCTGTGGCCTTCCGCGGCAGGAGGTGGCCGCCTTCATGTATGCAGAAAGGCCTGGTGCCCAGAAGAAAGGGCACTGGCTTTAAATTCAGACAGACCCAGGCGAGGACTTACTGTCTCTGGGGTTGGGCACGTGTTTGCTTTCTGAGCATCGGTTTCCTCATCTGTAAATGGAATCACCCTATCTGCAGAGTGATGACACCCACGGGCCTGAGACCCAGCCAGGATTCGGTCTGTGTCTCCTCTGCTCCTTTCCCCAGTGTCCACATGGCATGGGAAGCGTGGGTTAGATGCTGCCGAGGAGATGCTGGCAGTGCCCGTCCATCCCGGTCAGGCCGGCAGTGACCTACTGTAAACATGAGACTCTCTGCTTTAGGGCCTTGCAGGGACAGGCTGGACCTTTCAGGGAGTCTCTTCCCCAGGAGCTACCTTCAGCCAAGGACGGCGACAGTTGGAGAACTAAAGCTGTAGCGTCTGATCCTCCAGTAGGACACTGCTGCCGCACGTTCCCCACCATCTCTCAGAGCTCCCCAGTGGGCTTGAGCTCCAGCTGTGCTCAGCAGTGACCTGCTTTGGAAAGGAACCGTATTGTCTTTTTCCCTTTCCTGCCTCACTTCTCCACGCCCGCACAGGTGCGTCCTGCAGTCACCTCCCCAACACACCAAGGTTTGCATCCTTGTCTCTGGGGGAACCCAGCTTACAACATCCTGGATCTCTAAGCATTTTAGTCTGCACAGTTCAGGGCCACTACTCTTAAAGGCCCATAGACTGTGGGAACGGCGCCCCCTGGAGGTGTGCAACCCTGAGCAGTGTCTTCTCATGACCAGGCCGTATAAAGAGAAACAGAATGGTCTAACAACAGTTCTACACTGTGTGTCATTACTGCTAAGTGTGTTACACATAGTGCATCTCAGTTAATCCTCACAACAACCTCTGAGGCAGACAATAAGATACTATTATCTCATTTTACAGTCAGCGACCTGAGGCTTCAAAAAACTGGATTACTTTTCCAGGTCACACGGCTAGTGGGAAGCGGAGTTGGGATCTGACCCCAATCTCGTCTGACATCACATCACAGTTTCCCACCTTGCTGTCATTCTGCAGGGGGTCTGTCCAATTCTAACATGGTGGGGCTGCAGAGACCCCCATGCCAGGCACCTAAATTTCCCAGAAGCCCTCTCAGGCCCCACTGTAGGGGTCCAAGGATCACAAAAGTCCATGCCCCGCATTCTGACAATGTCAGCTCTTCATTGCCAGGCCAGCTGGGCTGGTGCTTGACCCCAGCAGCTTGGGGTTTTTACTAGCAAGAGGCAAGCCAAGCAACTGTTCATCAACTCTCTTTGCTGGGGGCAGATGAAGAACAGCACAGAACCAGCTGCAAGTATCTCTGAAGTCCTATCATCTCTTTGTTCTGGGGCTTCACAAAAATGGGGTAAATGTCACCAGGCATCAGTTTAAAGGCAGGCCAAGAAGAGTTCTCCTGGTTTGAAAGAGGCCACCACACCCTGGGTAATTAGGCCAAGCTTTACTGCATTAAAGATGCCAGTGAGGAGGAAAGGCAGTGAGCTGGGAGCTGCTAACGGCCACCTATAATCAGAGAAAGACTGAATTACACAAAGCGCCTAACTGCTCAAGGAGAATTCAAACCAGTTATTTTTAGGCATCACCAAAAGCTCCTGCCGGCTGTTGAAAATTCCAGTAGCTTGAACTGAGTGCTGCCCAAAGTGAGTTGAAGAGTTTTCACCCTAGGAAAAGGAGGGTACCACAGCTATTGCCTAACAGACACTGAGTTATGGATTTTCTAGATTTTATCTTACTTGATGGTCACAGTGCTTTAAAGTTTGGAATTGTGCCCATTTTACAGATGAAGCATTTAAGGCCTGGAGTTAATAAGTGCACTGGCCAAAGTCAACACAGCAAGAAAGTGAGAAAGCTGGGATGAGACAGTCTGCTTGATTTCTACGTTGTTCCCGTAGCCTTCCTGGATTTTGCTTAAGAGAGAAAAGCAACCAACATCCTTTCCCACCAGGATACAGGATAACATTTTTTACCTATCATCTCTGTGGTTCTCTACAACAGAACTCCTGAGAGACCATTTGAATTATAAAGTTCAGAGGTGCCAGGCATATATCAAAGGGAAGGGGGAGGCCTCCAGCCCTGACAGAGAAGGAGCTAGATGTGGTCCGTCTAGCCAATGCACCTTTCCGTGGCCTACCAGGGATCCCCTCAGAGAAAGTGGCTAGAATGCAGCATCAGAGAGCCTAAAGCACAAGCCTGCTGCCAAGGTTGGGGGCTGCTCTCCAGCTACCACCATCTCTCGCATTGCTGTAAGAACAGAAGACACCCTGTTAGAACACAGTCTAATGGTATATGGGTGTGTGTTTCAGGTGATTGAAAAATCTTTGATGGCCCATGAGAGTGTTATCATAGGTGATGTGTGTGTGTGTATGTGTGTGTGAAAGAGAGAGAGAGAGAGAGAGAGAGAGAGAGAGAGAGAGAGAGAGAGAGAGGATGTCCAGATCACCCAATCAATCTGAACACTAACCAAAGAAGGTCTGGCCAATAGTTCCTGATATGTAGCTCGTCATCATCCACTAAGACATTTTAGTGGCAGCCGTTTTCCCTTTAAGTACCCATGACTTTAAGACCCCTCTTCATAGGGTCAAAGTCACCATCGATATAATATAAATATTGGCTCAAGGGATCAGTAGTGAGGATGATAAATCTACCACCAAGTTAAAACCTCATCCCGCTAATGGCCAGACCTGAAACTCACTGTGTGGGCAAGCTCTAGGTTTCATACACTACCTCTGGCCTGTGCCAGCCGTGCTGCTGACCTGGGTGAGATGGGGTGTGGGGGGAGGCAGAGTATCCATCGTAAAAACCAGCCCCGCTGCAAATGGACAGCACACTCAACCCTACTGCAGAGTGAAGGTTGAATGGGATTTGAAAAACAGAACGCATTACCAAGCAAATCAACAGAGAACGCTTACAAGCCACAGCAGTCACGTGGAAGGGGACTTTCTCTGCGTGCGTGTTCACGCTTTGCCAAACTCACCTGCCTGGGCAGATCTAGTAGCTGGGTGGACCTTATCAGCTCCACTAATATCTTATGATTCCAAGTGTGGTCCACGGACCAGCAGCCTGGCAGCGCCTTGGAAGCTCAATGCATAATCCCCCCCTGCCCCTCACTCTTCTGAATCAGAATCTGCATTTTAACAAGATCACCACAGGAATCCACTGGCACCTTCATATCTGGCATGTGCTGGCCAAAGGGTTAGAGCAGTTTTGGGTTCCTGTTCTTGCTTCCACACTGCATCAGAAAAACCACCAGAAGAAACCTCAGTCTCCACCTTTTGTGAAGGTCATTAGCTCTTTTTATAGGACTGAAGGTCACCTTTAATTAGTTCATGGGGGGGCCTTGCTGGTGGCACAAGGGGTTAAGTCTCAGCACTATGAAGTTCGCCGCAGCCACAGCAGCATGAGTTCAATCCCCGATCAGGGAGCTTCCCACATGGCGCAGCAGACCTCTACTGTCTCGCCCACTGCTCCCCTCAGCAGTGCACTTCAGTCAGTCTGCCTGTTCTGCTCCGCACTCTGTCTCTGGTGAATCCTCTCACCCCCACCTCTGGCCTACACCCCAGATCTTGTATGCGTAAATAAATAATTCTTTAAAAAACATAATTAGCTCATGGGACCTCGGGCTCCTCGCTGGAGAACAGGGATGCTGAGCGCTGGCCACTGCCTGAAGAGCTTGTAGAGACACAGACGAAACCAGGCCTGAGGGCTGAGCTCAGCACTGGGCACACAGCAGGTTCTGATAATGGGTAATACTTGTCCCCGAACACCGGGAGACAATGTCCACCTGCAGAGAGGACCGGAGGTTTCTCCAGCACTGACCAGTGGGGGATAAATCTCTCCGTGGTGCCACTAAAGACCTAGGCCCTGGCATTGGTCTAAATCCTCCACTGCTCATGAGCTATGTGACCTGAGCCTCAGTTTCCTCATCTGTCAAGTGGAAGCAGGAGAGTCACAGTGACTATTTCACCAATCCTCATGAGGATGAGGTGGGCTGGTCCACACGGGCACTTAGCAAGGGGTGGAGTTTTCGGCTGGCATCGTTATGGAGAGAATCCTCCTCAGAGAACATCATGATTGTCAGGAAAGGCAGGCCGAGCTCAGATTCTAGCGAGTTCTAGGAGGCAGCTGGCCCAGGTGGCGGGAGAAAAGAGCACCTGGGAAGCACTGGAGGTAGCTGCAGCAGAGGGCTGCGCTGGGGGTCCAGGTGGGAGGTTGGGCAGCCTCCAGCGCGGCCAAGGGAGTTGCAGCAGAGGTGGGGCACAGTGCAGAAGGGGTGAGGGGAGAGAGGTGGGGGAGGGGGAAGGGAAGGGGTGAGGAGGAGGGGGTGAGGGAGGCCAGGGCGGACTCACGTACACCTGCGGGCCGCCTCCTGGGCCAGCTGCAGCCGGTAGACGGAGAGGCGGTTGGCGCCACCGCACACGCTGCCGCGCTCGCCCTTGCACTCCATGTCGCACTCCGCCTCGCTCACGTTCACCGCCTGGATCTTGTGGCCGCAGTAGCACTCGGCGCCGAACTCCAGCCCGGCGTACAGGTAACCCCTGGGGGGAGCTGCCGTCAGACCAGGCCAGCTGCCACCGCGGAGACCCAGGGACAGGGAGACCTGGGGCATGGGAGGCCTCTGGGGACTAGGACCCCCAGGGACCACCCACCTCCTGCTTTCCCACCTGTCTTCCACCCCATGTTCCTGCCCACAGACGCACCACGTGCATATTCACACCAACCTGCACACACACCCGCACATGGCATGCTGGTCACACACATGCCCACACCCCTCAGCTCCTGTGGCTCCCCCACCCCCCACTTTTGTTGATCTCTGTTTGCAATCAGGAGAGGGGGGATCTCCAGAGTCCAGCCCTTCATTCAATATCTCCCAGGAACACTGCCACCAGGTCCCTTGAGAGGACCAGGAAGTGGAGACTCTTCCATTTGGAAGATGGCAAAACTGAGGTCACATACCAGCCCAGTAAAACAAGCTTCCCCCTAAAATAAAAAAACCCAGGCAACACAAGGCTTTCAACTTTTTTTCCATAGCCATGGATGCCTTTCCTAAAAAGGACTCTTCGTGGATGCTGTTCTGTAAACAGATGAAAAGGGTGTTGCTGGCTCTGGCTGCAGGAGCGGGGAGGGAGGAGGGGAGGGAGAGGAGGAGGAGGGCCCCCTCAGCCCTGTAGCCCGTGGAACCTCTGTGGCATCTTCAGCACCACAAGGTCTGGTTCTTGCGAACACCGAGCACCCAGAGCCGACCAGGGAACCTGTCAGCTCATGTCTTTACTCTGGACATCCGGGGACCCTGGAGAGACAGCCCCACCTGGACGCACACCTCTAGCACCCTGGCTGCTCTGGGTGGCCTGTGACCAAGTGTGGCCAGAGCAGCTGAAATTAAGCTGGCATCTTGGTTTCTGAATCCCCCTGAAATGCTGGGTCTGTGCCAACATCCCCCTTCCGCCTTCTGTGTCAGTCTCTGTCTATCCCAAACCTGATTTTCAGGGTGGCATTGGGGCCCCTCTCCTATATCCGGACCCATTGAGGGAAGAAATGCTTCCTAAGAGTAGGCCCAGAGGGTGTTATCAATTGCAAAACAAGAGGTGGACCATTACTCAGAGGCAGTGAAGAGGAAGTCTGAGGAGGAAGAGAACAGCAGTGAGGGGAGACCCAATCAGAAGGGAGCTTGACATTTATGCCAAGGGAACCCCACAGGTTGAGAATTGAGATGGTTTTAAAATGTGTTCATAAGGGTCTCCCTGGTATCCTAGGGGTTAAGTCTAAGCGCTGTCACTACTATAGCCTGAGTTCGATCCCCTGCCAGGGAGCTTCCCACATGGTGCAGCAGACCTCTCCTGTCTCAACCGCTGCTCCCCTCAGCAGTGTATTTCAGTCGATCTGCCTGTTCTGTTCCCTACTCTGTCTCTGGTGAATCACCTCACACCCTGCACCAATGGCCTACACCCCAGTTTTTCTGCACTAAAATAAATAAATAAATGGAAAAACTATAGCTTAAAAAATGTGTTTACAAGTTCTTTATATCACTCCTTCCTTCAAGAGGTGAAACTTAATTTGCCTCTCCATGAATATGGGCTCGCTTCTACTGAATAGAGGATGGTGGAAGAGCCGGTATGTGACCGAGACTTTGTTTTGGCAGCCTCCTTGGATCCCGCTCTCCAGCCGCCATGTTGTGAGGACACTCAAGTAGTCCCAAGGAGAGGTCCAGGTGGAGAGGACCTGAGACCCCCGCTGACAGCCGTGTGGGTGCCCGTCTTAGAAAAGGGTTCTCCAGCCCCAGTCAAGCCCTTGGATGGCTGCAGTCCCAGCTGATACCCTGATTGCAGCCTTGTGAGAGACACTAAGGCAGGGTCACCTGGCTAATCCCATCCCCAAATTCCTAACTCCTGATCCTCAGAAACCCTGAGATAATGAACACGTGTTGTTTTAGGATGGTCAATGTTGGGACAATGGTTACTCAGCATGGACAACATACATCAGGGAAATGGGGACAGCACCCTGGGCCACCCACCCATCCCTGACAGGACCCCAGACTATGGTGCCTGCTATCTCTTTGCCAGAAGAACCTTTCAGAAAGTAAAACAGATCACAACACCTCTCCTCTGCCTACAGCCCCCCAGTGGCCTCCACTGCGCTCAGATGGCTTGGCCTACAAACCCGCATATCAGCAGTTCTTTAAACTGGATTCCTGAGAGAATTATCTGGGGGACATTCTTTATATGCCAAGTCTGGATCCCATGCCCAGAAGGCCTGACTTAATTGACCTGGGTGGGATCTGGGTGGCCAGAGTTTGAACAGTTTCTTGGGTGATTCTAATGTGCCTTTGGGTGTAAAATTCAGAACCAGTGTGGGTCCCAGCAGCACCTACACAAGATGCAAATTCTTGGGCTCCACCCCAAACCCGCTGAATCAAAATGGAGGAGGAGCCCAGCAAGCTATATGCCAAACAGGTGATGTTGATGCACCCTCCAGGTAGAGAACCCCTGCTCTGGCTGACCTGCCCCCTATCCGGCCACCCCCCAACCTACCACTTCATCCTCACCTCTCACCTTCCTCCCTTTGCAAACTCTGCTGCAGTCCTGGGCTTGCTGTTCCTGAAACATGCAAGCTTGTTCCTGCATCAAAGCCTTTCCCCCCGCTGTCCCCCTGCCTGGAACATGCTAACACTTCTCTTCACGTGGCTGGTTCCTTCTTGCCTTGCAGGTCTGAGCTCCAAGAGTCCTCCATAGAGAAATCCTCTGTGACCCAGTGGTCGAACGTCACCCCTCCTGCCAGGCTCTCCTGCCTCCCTGTTTTATTTTCTTCTAGCACTTAGGACTTTTGAAATGACCTGGCTTATTTATTTCCCTTATAAATTGCCTGTCTCCCACTCTAGGAGATCATCTCCAGGAGGGTTGCGACCCTGTGGGGGTCCTGCATTCTGCGACGGTGCCTGACATGTGATGGGCGTCTCATAAATATCCGTTAAGTGAATGGAGAGCACTGCCCTGATGAACACTCCAGCACCCTCCCATCACCTCCAAGACCAAGCATTTCAGACTCCATGTCAGTGGGTTTCAGCCAGCTCTGTAGCTTCCCCTTCTAACAGCTCCCCTTGGGCTCTCCATGCACCCCCATACTGCCTACCGGAGAAGGCTGAGTATCAGAAGTTCTCTCTGAGCATACCATTTGTTTCTGCCCTATTCTAATTATCCAGAAAACTCCTATTCATCCTTCAAAACCTGACTCAAGATTTCAACTTTAGTAGTCGTACTGAGCCCTCCGTGCAGAGCCCTCCATCCCTCAACCTTGAGAAACCCCTTCCCCATAGACCTCATGTAGCCCTCTCAGCCTTGCAGCCATCAAACTTGGTGCCTCCACACCCCAGTTTCCTGATCTAGGGAATGCTAGGGATCTTGTGGGGTTCAAGAGCTAATATTTGCAATGCCGAGAACAGTGCCTGGAGGAAAACAGGTGCCCATGAGTATAAGCTATTGCTATGCTGTGGCCCAAGCCTCTGTCTCCTCCCTGTCTGAGCCCCTGAGAACAGGCCTGGGGCTGATCCGCGGAAGTCAATACATACGTGTTGAACTGAACTGAACTACACGAGTTTATCTGGCTCCTCCTCTAGGTCTCAGCTTGGCTGTCCCTCCACCGAGAAATCTGTCCCGACACCCCAGGCAGGTTGGGGGTCTTCGGCATTTCCACAGTCTGCGCCTTCTCCCACCTTCACCTTAACTCCCAAGACTCCCCTCCTCTGGCTATTTGCTTGAGCTGTGAGCGCCACGAGGCAGGGACTCTGCAACCCACCTCTCTCTCCCTGTAGGCCGAGGGCAGGCGCCTCTCTCAAGTTGGGGAGCGCCTGGCCCCTCAGCTGGGGCAGCTGAGCGTAAAGGGGGCAGTCTCCCGGTCAGGGGCAGAGGGAAGAGCCCCTCGGCCATCTGCTTGCCCATTTCCAGCCCAGCCGTGCAGCGGGGGCCTTTCAGAGCTTGGGGCTTCCAGGGCCAGCCAGCTAGTGTGAAGCGGAGCATCTTAGGTGCCTCTTCACAAGGTCATGGGGCCAAGGAGACAAGGGGGAGAAGGTCGCTCACCCCACAGTGCCCCCAGGGGAGCGGTGCTGGTTCCCAGGCCTGGGCTGTGCATCCTGTCCGTGCTCGCCGGTACCTAGGGGTCTCCCCCACTCTTAGAAAGCCAGTTCTTCTTCTTCTTTTGGTTAACATTTGAGGGAGAATTTCTCTTTTTTTATTTTTTGAGCTTTTAGCTTTGTTATTTTTTAATTTTATATCTATTTTACATCATTCTTCCCTTTTGTACAATGCATGCTTAGAAAGCCAGTTCTAGACTAGAAGGTTGACTTTTTTCCTCAGCGTGGCAGACAGCGTCTCCAAGGGCGCTTCTCCCCGGGAGAGGCACAGGGTTCTCTGCTGGGAAACTGTTACCTGCCTCCCACCTCCAAACTCCCATCTCGCCCTTCTCACACACAACTCTCCAGCATCACACTCTCAGAATCACACCCAGTTGTGCGTTTCACACACACAAGCACAATTCCAGACCTTGCACAGACCCCTGCACTCACGGCCACTACCACTTAAAGATAATTATGTGTGGTGTCAAGCTCACGCACAGGACCCGCTCCGCTTGCACTCTGCACTCCTGGACACTACTCACTCCTGGACACAGTCTCGAACAACAGCACGACCAGACTCCCCCGGCCCATTTCCAAACAAGCCAGTCATTTCCACGCTTGTGCATACACAAACACACGCACACAAACACAAGTTCCCTGGCACCGCCCTTTCCTGTGGCCAGGCATTCATTCGCCATCACACCCGCTGTGGAGCAGGAGAGAACACCGCAGGCAGGAGCCTGAGAAGGAAGGGGAGGAAATGAGCGGAGCTTGGGACGTCGAGGCCTACCTCTCTGCACAGTTGTCCTGGCAACGGAAGACGGTCATCTTCTTGTAGTCGAAAAAGGACACACCTCGCAGGGCCCGACTCTGTGTGTCATCCAGGTAGCAGCCGATGTACTTGGCTTTGGGGAGAGAAGAAAAGTCAGATTCAGCTGGGTGCAAAGCTGAAAGGCTTATAAGGAGCAAGTTCTGTTGTGGGGCCTTGTCACCTTTTGGTACCAGACACACAGGACACGCTGGAAGCCATGTGCGTTGGCAGAACTTGACCCAGGAGGGCAGTGGAGTCCAGGGGTACAGCTGTGGACCTAGAGGCCAACACAGAGGAGGGGACCCTTCAGCCACCATGGTTAGGGTCAAGCCCCTGGGGTCTTCTGGGAACAGCCGGCACCCAGAAACCCAAGGCAGAGTCGTTCCCTAACCCTAAGCACCAAGGAAAGAGACACATATTACGACGGCTTGAAATGCTTACCAGAGGACAATGTAGGCTCAGCTATAAGATGTCTTAAGATATTTACTTTTCAGGGCCTCCCTGGTGGCCTAGGGGTTAAGTCTCAGCACTATGCAGTTATCAGCAGCCACTGTAGCACGAGTTCGATCCCCAGCCAGGGAGCTTCCCACATGGCGCAGCAGACTTCTACTGTCTCACCTGCTTCTCCCCTCAGCAGTGTATTTCAGTCAGTCTGCCTGTTCTGCTCCCCATTCTGTCTCTGGTGAGTCCTCTCAACCCTCCATCTTTGGCCTGTACCCCAGTTCTTACATAAAGAAAGAGAGAAATAAAGAAAAAAGATATTCATTTGCCTTGGAAGGACATGGGCTCATCTAGAGGTGTAGGATCTCAGCTGAGGTTGGGTCCTTCTCAGGACTGGTGAGTGCGCACCAGTTAACCTCTCTGAGATCTAGTTTTCTTCATAGTGGGGATGAAAACACCAACCGAGTGAGGTAAAATCAAATGACTTGTACCATGTTTCTACCACAGCGTCTTGCATGTAATAGTCCACAAAGCAAAGGTGTGTGAAATAAGGAACAGGCCCCTTCACAGCACTGAGTCAGCACTTTACAGTTTGTATATGTTGTGAGCCAAATGAGTGTTTCCATCCAGCCAAAGGAAAATTCAAATTAAGTAAAACAGCCATTCCATTATAAACCACACCCTTAATTTTTTGAAAGTAGCGAATGTGTTTCTGTGCTTCACGGTTAAAAAATAACCCTCACATGAATTGTGTGCATATGTCCAGTTTATAAAGTATTTTCAGATTATGAAGTATGTTCTTAACAGTTATTATTATCATCTGGTTATGACCTGTGACAAGTGCTTTACACACATGGTCTCACTGAATCCTTCCTGTGACCCTATGAAGTAGGAACGCATATTCGCATTCTGTACAGGAAACTGAGGCCCAGAGAGGTTAAGTCACTTGCCCAAGGAAACACAGCTTGTCTGTGCAAAGCCAGGAGGGACCCAGGCAAACAAGCTCCAGAGTCCATGTCCTAAACTACTTGCTTCTCGAACCAGGGATCTTTGCAGTGACCGTGTGATGTGCGCAGGCGCTCACTGGCTTTCTCTCACTCTTTCTTGGCTGTTTAAACAAAGCCAGGGAAGGGCGAAGAGGCTCGCAGCCAACTGGTGTTCGAATGAAGACTTATATTCAGGTTGATGGGACCCAAACCAGGGGCGCCCTTCTTCTCTCCACCTGGAGGGGAGTGGAGGTTGGGCAGGGAGCTGGCCAGCTGGAACTAAAAAAAAGGTCCTCAGAGAATGACTGAGCAAAGGCCACAGGTTCAGGTCCCTTCCCCCGGACAGGCCGCCGTCTGTCTCATTGTGCTTTCGATCTGCTCCTGCACGGGGAGGGCAGCGCCTGTGGAAGATGCAGCCTCGTCGCTGAGCAGCCCTGGACCTCCAGGCCGCCCTGCTAGGTGTGGGATTTGTCAGCCCCACTGGAGATGCGCCTCAACCCTGACCACCTTGAATTTCTCTCATCAGCCAGAGGTGATCTGGTCGACTAAGAACAGTTCGTCTTTAAAAGAAACATTGCCTCCCTGGAGCGGGCGCGTCAGCCAGTGACAGCCGGGCCTTGTCATTGTTTGCTCAACAACGTGTGACCCTCCTGTCGCAGATGGAGCCACGAACCTGTGGCCTGGAGCGCGAGGCTGTCACACCAGAGCCAGGACAGAGCATCCCAGGCCGTGCTGGGGAGGTCGCCGCAGCAAGTCTGGCTCAGTAGTTCACCCGGGGACAGAGTGTCCAGGATGCACCCTCGGGTGGCAGGAGGACAAAGAGAAAGAGGGAGGAGTGGGAGGGGGAGAAGGGAAGGGGACAGGTGACTGAGGTCTTTGTTACCAGATCAACGGGAGAGAAAGGGAAGGAGGGAGGGGAGAGGAGGAACAAGATGCTCGTGCATGCCTGGACCACCTCGTGCGTCACTGTTCAAAATCCACACCCTTCTGATTAACCCATTTTCTAGATCAGGAAGCTGATCCCAGTGGGCATTACAGCTGTCTGCCTTAGAAGAAGCTCCTGGGGGCCTCCCTAGTGGCGCAAGGGGTTAAGTCTCAGCACTATGAAGCTATCCCCAGCCACCGCAGCAAGAGTTTGATCCCCAGCCAGGGAGCTTCCCACATGGCGCAGCAGACCTCTCCTGTCTCACCCGCTGCTCCCCTCAGCAGTGTACTTCAGCCACTCTGCCTGTTCTGCTCCCCGCTCTGTCTCTGGTGAATCCTCTCATCCTCCACACCTCTGGCCTGCACCGCAGCTCTTGTATGCATAAATAAATAAACCTTTTTTAAAAAAAGATAAAAAAAACCCCAGCCCCTTCTGTAGTTGGGTACATGGTACATTTTCTTCATTAGCTTCAGCTGGGTTAGTGATGGTCTCTGTCCCGTGTTGCTCAAGGAGCACTGACGAGTATTCTGGAACTCAGGCTAAGTTGCTTGACTCCATCTTACCGTGAGGGTCGAGTCCAAAGCTACCCCCAGACCTGTCAGCTCCAAAGCTGCCCCTTCTCACATGCCAGAGTCACACTCAAGTCGGGAGGAGCCATCTCAGGGAGGATGGGAGATAGCTGGTCCCTGGGGAGACAATCTGGGACTTGGTCACAGGTCCAGCCGCCCCAGGCTTTGAAATGCTACGTTTGCCTTCCCTCACCCGACCACCAAGCCAGACATCTGGCCGAGATAGTCACACACAACAGGTGCTCCAAGACTAGCTGCAGGAACAGGTGACCCTCTGTGCTTTTATCTGCCCACAGGGGGCAGAAAATGACACACACCTTTCATTAATGCTCTGGAGAAACGTGGGCACATTTCACACCAGGGCTTGATGAATGGGGCTGAGCGCTGTGGGTCAGGACATGGATATTAAGTCAGTTTCTTCCCTGTCCTGGGCAAGGGCTGGCGGCTCCTTCCCCACTGCTCCTGCGCAGCAGACACTGTCCCTGCCCTGGAGTTCCATCTCCTTCGAGCAGTGAGTTCATTGGTGCGGTCACAGCCAGCCCGCTGGCCCCCCCAGGGCCACTCTCAAGTCTAAGGATGCACCTGCAGCGGTGACAGAATCCGGGGAGGCCAGGTATGTAAAACGGGAACAAAATCACGGGCCACTTGAAGGTGGATTCACAACTGCATTCACACAATCTATCAGCTCATCTCTGCAGTCATCCAAATATTGCTGAAATGGCAAAGTCAGCCCAGCCTGGTGATTTATCTCAAACACATAAACCAGCCAGGGGTGAGGCTGGGAGGGTGCAGGCATCTGGAAAAGAGACCTCTGGGTGGTGTTTTTTCCTTTCCCTTTGCCTCCATTAATCTCCCTCTTCCAGAAATGTTTGCACTCTTCAATAAGGGTAATTTGTTAAAAGCATAGCCAAACAGGTATTACTTTGTGTTCCTCTTCTTTGCTGTCTGTGAGTACGCTCCCAGCCAGGAGGCATTACAGTGTAGCAGAGGGAGAGGGATTTTGGAGTCCACCAGACCTGGCTTTGAATCCTGACGCTGCAGTAACTTTGCAGGATGGCTCCAATGCTGGATGGCAGCGCTCCCTCCCACCTGGTAAGTGGGAATAAAACCCAACGGTGTTATGGTTGAATTCTGCACCTCCTTCCCCAAAAAGGTAGGTTGCAGGGCCTCCCTGGTGGCACAAGGGGTTAAGTCTCAGCACTATGAAGCTATCCGCAGCCTCTGAGCACGAGTTTGATCCCCGGCCAGGGAGCTTCCCACATGGTGCAGCAGACCTCTCCTGCATCACCCGCTGCTCCCCTCAGCAGTGTACTTCACTGGTGTATTCACCTGTTCTGCTCCCTACTCTGTCTCTGGTAAATCCTCTCATCCCCACACCTCTGGCCTACACCCCAGCTCTTGTATGCATAAATAAATATTTTTTTTTTAAAAAAAGCTATGTTGCAGTGCTAAGCACAGGGCCTCAGAAGGTGACCTGATTTGGAAACAGGGTTATTGCAAGTGTCATTTAGTTTATGAGGCCATAGTAGAGTAGAGTGGCCCCGATCGGAAATCACCGATGTCCTTGTAAGGTGGCTTTAAGGAGACTTGGAAACCCAAGGGGACCACCGGGTGCAAATGGAGGCAGAGGCCAAAGCCAGGCAGCCACAAGTCCAGGGATGCCAAGGAGAATTGGTGACCTCAGAAGCTCGGAGAAGGGCGTGGATCAGGTTCTTCTTTCGAGGCCTTGCGAGCGCGTGTCCCTGCCAACATCTAGAGTGCAGACTTATGGGCTCCAGAACTGTGAGAGAACACGTTTCTGTTGTTTGAAGCTTCTATTTGTGATTCCTTTTTAGGGCAGCCTTGGGAAATAAACATAGGGGTGTTGTTGAGATGGTAAGTGAGGCTCATCTGCACTGAGGCCAGCACAGGGCCTGACACAGAGAAGGGACTCAAGAAACTGTGCCTCTCTGCTATCTTGGAAGATTGTCCTTCCAAATGACCCCTCAGTTCTCTCTGGTTTTTTCGTGCAGGGAACGGAATTTCCAGCTCACATCTGGGTTTCCCTCAGGTAGAAGGGATGCACCTCTCACCATGGTCAAGATCTTTAAATCCTATAGACTCAACCCAACTCTCTCCTCCTCCAGGAAGGCTGTCATGATATACCCCGTGACCAAACAGAATCTGGGGCGTGGGGTCCTGTGACTCCTCCACCACACACTCTTCTCAACAACTTTCCTAGTGCTGTCCATGACTTTTTCCAGTTAGAAATAATTCAGGGTCACCATGAAAGAATTTCTAATGAAACAAGAAAGTGCTACCCTGGGAAAATAGCAGGGTTCCATGGCAGCCACACACAAACATGGAAACACATAGGAAGGAAGACAGGATGGTGATGGGCCAGCAGCGCTCCCCGTGGCAGCTGTGGGGTTTTCATAGCCCTCTCTTTTTCTGTGGATTCTAACTTTTCACAATGAGTATGTGCCACTTTGAAAATCAGAAAGAAATTCATTTCTGAAGAAATAATTTATCTTTTTACCTGCCTGTCCCCCTTCTGCTCTCCCCAAGGGGTTGTGACTATTCCAGAAGGGAAAACCATGCTTGAATCTGTCCCATGTCTCCACCTCCCAGCACAGGCCTGGACACATAGTAGGTGCACACTTCATATGGATGAATGCATGGATGAATGACTGCAGCTGGGAATTCTACACTTTAAGAAAGTGGTAGCTCGGTGGTTTGGAATTAGGGTATTGGCCTCAGAATTGGTGGGAGTCTACTCTGCCTTAGCAGCTGTGTGATGTTGCACAAGTCACTGAACCTCTCTGAGTCTCTGTTTCTTCATCTCTGAAAGGGGCTGGGTACTTCCTCCCTGAAACGAGGCTGGAGGAATCTAAGGATTCAGGGCAGACAGGACATCTAAGGCTGAGGGGTTGGGGAATAGGCACCCTTAAGGCCCTTCCAAAAATGCATACCCCTGTCCTCTGTCATGCCCAGCCCACCCCTCCTGTGATCTGGGGGAGACAGGAACAGCATGGGCTTTGAAACCAAACTGGGTCCAGCTCCTGGCTCTGCGCCCAATTAGATGTGTCCATCTGCAAACCACTTCCCCCTTTTTTCGCACCTGTTTTCGCTGGTAAAATGACAATATTAGTAATAATGGTCACCATGTTATTACCATTAGTAATAATGGTGGCCAATATTAGTAATAATGGTGACCAAGTGCTTTCACCGTGCGCAGGGTGCTGGCCAAGCACTTTCTGTGCACTAAGAAGCGAGATGAGATAGTGGTTAAGGTTCGGTGTACAATTCAACTGCTTGGGTTCAAATATTGTTTATCCTCTCACTGGAGAACCTTGGGCAAGTTACTTCACCTCTCTGTGCCTTAGCTTCTTTCCTCTAAGATGGGTTCACAATAGCATGTACCTCATCGGGCGGCTGTGAGGATTATGTGATGTAATCGTTGCAACGTGCTTAGAACAGCAGCTGGCACTTAAAAGAGCATCCTGTGAATTGATCTTTTATAATCATCAATAGGCATCGAACGTTATAGAACTTTTTATCCCCAAGAGGAAACTGAGGCTCAGAGAGATGAAGTGACCTACCCAAGGTTGCACAGCCAGTAAGTTGCAGAACCAGGATTTGAACCCTGATTTGGCTGCTCAAGTTGTAGGTTCTCACCAGCTGTGTGAGGTAAAGGCCCCAGCAGCCCCAGCAGGGTGCCGGGCACATTGTAGACGCCACCTCCACCCAGAATTCCAGCCAGCTCCAGCCTATCCTGGAAGCAGACCTCCCTCCCACTCCTGGGCCAGGAGGGGCTCTGAATCCTTTGCAGTTCGAGTCTTGCGTCACCACATCAAGCAGAGTTCTTGCCAGCTTCAGAGAAAAACCAAATGTGTTTAGCATCAGGTCAGAGAAGCGTCTCGTTTTTATTAGCGTTAATCTAATATGTTTTCCTTCCTTGCTGAACTCTGAATAAGTTAATCAAGGACAGGCTGGATTTGTGTTTCCTTAATAATGCCGCCTGATTCCTATGGCTGCCTGTTAAGAGCTCTGGGCTCAGAGCATCTTTTTTTTTTAATCTTATATTTCCTTTTCTCTTTATATTTTATACCATGTAAGACTTCCAGGGGCAGGGGGGTCAGTGTGCGCTATAAACTAGGCAATTAAATGGACCTTGTTTTCAACCTTGGTTTCTCCATTTGCCACCTTCTCTTTGGGTTTTAATTTTCCCCATCTGTGAAACAGGATAGCAACTGTCTCTCATTTTGTGAGTTATTGTGCTAATTAAATAAAGCAATGAAGTGGGGCCTCCCTGGTGGCGCAGCGGTTGAGCACTGTGCTGTGGAGCTGTCGGCAGAGCGCCATGCGAGTTCGACGCCCAGCAGGGGAGAATCCCACATGGTGCGGCAGACCTCTCCTGCCTCGCCCGCTGATCCCCTCAGCAGTGTATTTCTGATCTGCCTGTTCTGCTCCTCACTCTGTCTCTGGTGAACCCTCTCGCCACCCCACGCCTCTGGCCTGTACCCCAGCTTGTATGTATAAATAAATAAATCTCAAAAAAAAATAAAAAATAAAGCAATAAAGCACTTATAGTCTAAGCCCATAAAGATAATTCAATAGATATCAGCTATTACTACTACTGTTATTAATAACAGCAGCTATTAAGTGACCTATGATTACAAGTAGGAGATGTGATAGCATTTGACATGTATTGTTCCATTCAAATAAGATAGGGAAAGCCAACAGGCTGGCAAGAAGCAGGTGCCCAAGGAGAGGGAATAATGACCAGTAGTAGTGGTCATTACTGGATGAGTGGAAGTTCATTCCTACAACAAATGGGGGGGTGTTGTCATTGTATCAAGTGTTCCACAAGGAGGTCACACTCTATCAGGGGACTTTGACAAGCACACAGCACTGTTCATGCCAGGGCCATGGCAGAAGTACCGAGGAGAAGCATTTGAGCAAGTCTGGAGAAAGGTCAGGGACAATTTCCTGGAGATGAGCTAAGCAGAGACCTGGAGGAAAAGTAGAGCTAACCCTTGAAGGCAGAGGGGTGTTATCATTCAATGTCCACCCAGAGTGGAGACATTCAACAAGCCAGTATTGAACACCATTTTGTGCTCGGTGCTGTCCCTGGTGCTGAAGGGAGGCAGGCAAACAGGAGAAGCCATACGCTGCCTCATGGAGCAGGCAGTTCTAGAGAAGAGGCAATAATAATAAACAAGTAATAGACACATCACCAAGATGCTCGCAGATGGTGATAAGGGTTGTGGCAAAAATGAAACTGGGGAATGCGATTGTGACCATATTCAAAGACCATTTTAGTTAGAACAGTCCAGTAAGGCCTCCATGGGGAGGCGAGGTTTGACTGGTGACCCGAAGAAGGGAGTCATGCAAAGATCTGGGGGAACAGCGCTCTAGATGGCAGGGGCTGCCTATGCAAAGATCTTAAGTTTGTAGCAGGATTGGTGTGTTCAATGAACAGCAAGAAAGACAGTGGGGGGCCTCCCTGGTGGTGCAAGGGGTTGAGTCGCAGCACTATGAAGCTATCTAGAGCCACTGCAGCACAAGTTCGATACCCAGCAGGGGAGCTTCCCACATGGCGCAGCAGACCTCTCGTGTCTCGCCTGCTGCTCCCCTCAGCAGTGTACTTCAATATATTTGCCTGCTCTGTCTCGGGTGAATCCTCAAACCACCCCAAACCTCTTGACTACACCCCAGCTGTATGCATAAATAAATACTTAAAAAAAAAGAAAAGAAAAGAAAGACAGTGGGGCTGGGAGTAGCTAGGGATACGGGGGAGGTTTACAGATGAGGTTGGAGAGGTGAGCCATGGTAAAGACCCTAGAATTTTTCCTACACACCATATGGAGCATATCCCAAGGTGCAGGCTTGTGACAAAAGTAGCAACAAAGTAGCACCTCACACCTCACCTGTGACTACAGACGGGTCCCTTTCCTGCGCAGGTCTGTGAGGATTTCCTGATCACTTCTAAGAACCTACCATGTCCCAGGCATTGTTCTACGTGTTTTCCTAACCATTGTCTCATTGAACTCTCAAGAGAAGCCTCCAAGGGAGGGGTGATTACTCCCATCTCACAGGGCATGAGAAGGTGAAGCCACTTCCCTGGGATTCCCAAAGGGGTGATGGAGCTGACTTGGGAATCCGAGCCCCTAATCTACTCTTCCCTCTGCGTCCATCTGCTGCCTTCTCCCTCCCTCCTTATGAACACTGGGCTCTAGAAGGGGCAGAATTCAAGGAAATTTCTGAGGGTTGGAAGATGGGTGTCTGGGATGGCTTCCAAGCCAGAAAAGGTGTGTGCCCCCATTAATCCTATTTCCCTCATAGTGGACAAGGGGCTTTCCACAGTTGACTCACAGCAGACGAGTGATACGTGACCAGGAACGCTGAGATCAGGAGGCTTCCTTCTGCCCTGCTGGGCTGTGGATCTTCCCAAACCATCTGCCTGATTCCTGAGACAACCACTGGCTTTGCTCTCACAAACCGCAAGGTTTGTGGGGGCCTCCCCAGCATGTTGGCCAGATGGCAGATGGCAGCAGACTGGGGGACAGTCACAGAGCCAAGCATCTGGGCCAGACGGATGTGATTCCAACTCCGGTGCTCACCATCCTTCACTTCTTCACTTTTAAAGCCTCAGTTTCCACATGTGTGACCTGGACACAGGATCACATTGCCTGCCCAGGTTCACAAATGGGGCAATACTCACAGAGAAAAGCTCTTTTTGACTGTAAAAGGCAAAGGAAATGCAGACGCCCAAGGCGATGATGTCCGCCAAGCGCCGCCACCAAGGGATCCAGCAGGGAACTGAGAGGACTGAGGGGAGCTGAAGCTCTACCACAGGCTCTGTGACCTCGGGGGCCTGGTGCCACGGTTTGCTCATCTTTAAAATGGGAATAGCAGCACTTCCCACATAGAGTATGGGAGTGATTCAATACAGGTAGAGTCCTTAACAGGTGCCAGCTATTTTTATTTTCACGTGTATCTAACAAGGATTGGAAAAGGCTGCAGGGAGAGCCTGAATTTCAACTCTCACAGAGGTTGGGTTCAAATCCAAGCCTGACTGTTTGCAAGCTGTGTGACCTTGAGCAAGTTACTTAACCTCTCTGAGTTTTAATTTTCTCCTCTGTCAGATGGAAGTGTAGTAAAGCCACTGTGTCTACAGCTATGATCACATGTGCCTGGTTCCTCCACACACTACAAACTCACAGCTTGATTGTATTATCACCCTCCGCCACCCTTCCTCCTCAGCCATCTTCTAGATGGCGAAACCCTCTTACCTCGCTCCTCCTCCTTCTCCCTGACGACTCTCCCTTTGAGGGCTCGGCTCCAGGCGCCACCGTAGTCTCCCAGCTTGGCCCTCTCGTTCCCGTCCTTGCCCTTGAACCAGGGTCCATACCGGCGGGCAATGCTGGAGGCTTCACCCGTGTCCCGGAAACCTCTTCCCAGATGCAAGTCACCCAAGAAGGGCAGCTCTGCACCCTCAGCCGGGGCCCCTGCCGCGGGGTTCCCCTGGTTCTGGGAGACGGCCGGCTGGCCCACAAAGCCAGAGTGCAGGAAGACGAGGCTCCCAGCTGTCAGGTAGAGTACCAGGAAGGTAAAGAAACGCACGGGTCTCCGGCGGAAGTACCGCTGGAATTTGAACCAGAGCTTGGCCATAGCGGGATCATTCCGGACTGACACGTGGGGCTCGCTGGGGCGGTCCAGGGAGGAGATGGAGGGGGGCTTCGTTTCCCAAGCTTCCCTTAGGAATGGAACCCGGGGGGCTGTTCAGGCTTATTCCCTCTGTGGAGGCGATGACCAAGCCCAGCAGAGGAAGGGAAGCCTGGTGCTGGGTTGAGGCGAAGAGCAAGGACAGTGGGGCTCTCCCGCCCTCCCACGGTCAAGGTGAGCTTCTTCGGGCTAGGAGAGTGGTTTTGAGGCTTGAGATGCCCAGGAGATGGTCCCATCAGCCTGCATCTTGTTCTTTGCCTCCGAGAGTTCCCACAGAACTTTGAAAATAGTAATGGAGGAGGAGTCGGGATGGCCAGCAGCCACCTGATCTTCTTGACCCTTCTCAGCTCCTCAGCCAGTACAGCTGCACAATTCCCATTTCTAGTCTCTTCCACAGCTGGAGACCAACCTCTGCGTGTCCACCTGATAGAAACAGAGGCTGGGGGCTTCCATCCGGTCAAGCATTAGGCCCCAGAGCTGTTACCTGCAAAACAGCAGACACAGGCATAAGAAGCTTCCTCACAGAGACCAGAGCTCAGAGGGTTCTTGAACTTTCCCAAGGGAGGGATGCAGAACCCCAACAGGGGAGGGCAACCAAAGGCCTGAAGCACCCAATAATGCTGGACAGGAGCCCAGTCTGAGTCTTCTAGAACACTTCATTTTTCTTTAAACCAAACCGGAGGTCAGAGAACTTAAATTCTATTGGGCTTTCATTTGGGGACAAGCTTAGCGAAACCCCATAAGTCCTATATATTTGTCAAATATACATTGCATCATGGTACAGAAAATGTCCAAAAAATACTTCTTAGGTTCTTGCTGAACTGCCTGCTGGATGTGGCTGATACTTCACCAGATCAAATGCACCCTTCCCCCACCTTTCACTCCAACAAATTCTCAGGGAGCCACTGCCATGTAACAGGGACAATCCCAGGAGCTGGAAATAAAGCTGTGAACCAGAGAGACAACATCCCTTCCCTCACAGAGCTCCCACTCTGGCAGGAAAGATCAAATCCACACCCCTATCCTCTATCTGAGGAGAAAAAGAAGGGAAGCAGGACCCCTTAGAAACAGGACCCCTTAGAAGCAGGGCCCCTTAGAAGCAGGACCCCTTAGCGACACACTCGCTCACTTGGTCTTGACCATCCACAGTCTGCTCAGCTTTGGGCCAAACCCTTTACGTGTATTATCTCATTTATTCTTCCCAAACTTCTTCTGGGAGGTAATTATTTCCCCACTTTATAGATAAGGAAACCGGGCGCACACAGTTGGTAGATGGTGGAGTTGAGATTTGAACCCAGGATGGTTCAAATGCCCTCTGTGCGCACGGTCGGGACATCGTGTGGGAATTCAGAGACACCCCCTGAAGCAGCAGCCATCTCCACGGCTTCCCAGGGGCCAGCAGTGACTCACGTCCTCAGAGCATGGCCTGAGAGGGCCCGATTGAGGATCACGGGGGGTGCCTGGTTAAACATCCAGATTCCTGACCTCTCCAACCAGAATGTCTGACTGGAGGGGAAATCTAAAGGTATAAGAAGGTTCCTTCAGATGATAGTAATGAGCACAGAGGGCTGAGAACCACTGCTTTTTGAGTAAACATTTGAGATCATGAACCAGGAAGAAAACCAAATGTAAATTAGAAAATGCATTTTCTTTGGCTGATGCTATTTCACATTACCACCAGCAGGGGGCCCATGACAATCTTGGTCAATGCAAAGGATTCAAATTGCTGGCCAATGGGTGATGCCCCTCCAAACCCAGACAACAGCATGGGAGTTGAACTGGGGTTCAAGGTAGAGTCCTCCAGTCCTCCGAATGCCATCCCATTCATTAAGGAGCTAAGCACGGTGCACCTACTATGTGCCAGTTATTGTTCTAGGCACTTAGAATAGATAAGTGAACAAAACAGTCAAAAAGCCATAATCTTGTGAGGTCAAGTTATCCATTCATCCACTGCTCCATCACCAATCCATCATTCTTTAATCTATCCATCAGTCCACTAACTCATCCATCCATTAAATCACCATCTACCCATGCATCCATCACCCATTCTTTAATCCATCCATCAATCCACTACCCATCCACCATTCATCTATTCACTCATCCATCCATCCACCCATTCACTGATTGCAATAGCCCATTCATCCAACTCTCTACCTAGCCATTCATCCACCCATCCCTCCTTTCATTTAAAACCATGTGTTGTGTGTAAGGAATGCAGAAATAAATACTTCAGAGTCCCTCCTTTCAGAGAATTCAGTCCACTGAGGAAGATTGCAATTTAAACATCACTATACTAAATCACTGAATTAGACAGACAGTGATAAAAATCTGTAGTAGAAATAAGCATGAAGTATTTAAAAAGCAATTAATATTAATATATAATGTTTAATGAACACTTACGACGTGTCAGATGCTGCTCCAAACATACATACTCTGATTTAGTCCTTATAACTATTCAATGAGGAAGATCTATATTTTACTGAGAAAATGAATGAGGTTCAGAGATGTGAAGTAACTTGTCCAGAGCCACACAGCTGCTCAGTGGCAGCTGGACTATACACCGAGGACCACCTGACTTCACAGCTTGTGTTCCTAACTGCACATCTGTCCTTTGAGAATCTGATGAAACTGCAGACACACGCCCAGAAAAGACCCTTTGCATCTAAGCCCCCAGATTTTTGGCTTGAAGTTTCAGGGGGTTTGTGACCCCAGAGACAGAAGCCCAGGAATGTGGGGGCTCAGGAAAGTGAGGGTCTGAAACCACCTTGGGGAGCGGGAGGTGAATAGAGAGCACTTCCTCGCGGAGGGGTCTTTGAGCTGGTGGGTCTTACAAGAGGGGTCACAGTTTTCTGGGTGAAGGAAGAGCAAAAGGACACCCCAAGGGGGGAGGAACAGCACCCACAAGAGCAAGTCCCTGGGGCGCTGGCAACAGAGTTGCGCAGGGCACATGGCAGAGGCCCAGACGGTGTGGAGCCTCGATTGCCAAGCTCAGGATTCTGGACTGTGTTCCAGAAAGCGTGTGGGGCTCCACAGAAGATTCACAGCCACACTGATACTCACATGATCTCGGAAACCCCTGGGCAAGGGCTGTGCCCCAGGGAATCCATAGACTTCTCCATAGATCACACACATGCCAGATGTTTCTGCAGCTAGGCAAGCATGAGAAAAGACTACCAGCCCATCTAGAGGTATGCAGGCAAGACCATGGACACTGGCAGCCCATGGACCTGGGGTCAGCTCCTGTCCACCCAACCCCAGCCACGTGATGGGGCAAGACCCTGCTTCTCACCAAGGAGTCCCCTTACCTATAAAGTGGACATTTGTGACACCCCAAAATAGATACTGCTAGGAGGTTTGGAGTAAAAACTGTAGGAAGAGTATCTGGCACATAGTAGGTCTCAAGAAAACTGCCCCCACCCACTGCCCTCGAGGCACACGTGAACGGCCATCGAAGCCATTTGCCTCAGCAGCACGATGGCTGCTGAGGTGACAGCAGAGATCTCAGCTCGGTGTTCCCTGTGGCTTCTTGTCTCCCTGAGGATATTTCTAGGTCTAGCCCTTTTTTGTTGTTCCCTTTGCATTCTTTTATATTTCAACACATCTTTTCTCTAAGTGGGTGTCAAATGGGTTTTAAGAGGATAATGAGCTCATTAAACACTGGCAGGGAGCAGAAAGACATGGCGGCCTTGGTGATGTGGGGAGAAAAAGGGGCCCCCGGGAAGGCTCTGAGGAGGTGGGGGGCTCCTTCTGACTTGAGCTTTCTACACCGTCCTGCCATGCTGGGGAGCAGTGAAGGAGGCTCACCTAGAGGGGATCACCTCTGAGCCCCGTGGGGAGGGGCCACACCTGCTCTCCTTCCATGTTCCTCCAGCATTTGTGGCACAGGGTGTCCCCAAGAAACACGGGGTAGGTGAGTGAAAAGAGTGGGAGGGACTGGCCTGGGGTTAGGCCTACACCCTTGGCTCTATGCCATGTGCCAAAGCACCCAGCTGTGCCTCGGAGAGGGTCAATTAGGGGCCTGTGGAGATAGCACCTTGCGTTTCTCTGCTCTGGGTGATCCTGCAGTTCAGAGGCCACCTCCCCACAGGAACCCCAAAGACTCATCTGCTCCTTGTGCCCATCCATCATCCTTCCTTCCTCCCCGCCCTGCCCCATTCAGATATTCTACCCCAAGGGGAACGAACGGAGAAGTGAAACCAGCTACATTTGGCGAGCACTACCTGCTAGGCGCTGCGTTTAAAGGTTTTGCAAACACATGTTCATAAACTCCTCCCTCCTGGCTACCTGGGGGGAAGATGTGATGTTTCCCCCAACCCCCAATCCACAGATTGTGTACGGACAACCCCGAACGGTGAGGGGAACATGGCCCTTCACTCCTGGTTCCATTTGTTCATTCCACGCTGGAAACCACCTGGCACTAAGACCCCTTTTTTGTTACTTACGGGGCGTGACCAGCAGGTGTCTTCACTGCTCTTTTCTCTCTGTACCGTGGGTTCTCCTGCGGGGGTCTGGGAAGCTGGCTCTCAAGCCTCTGTCGCCCTTCGTTTACATGAGGGTCCTCTGAAGCCTCAGTTTCCCCATCTGTGGGCTGTGGCGGATGCACCTTCCCCAGTATCCCTGGTGTGAGCAGGCCTTTGCGCAGGGGCCAGGTGCAACGGCCAAGTTTGGTTACCGCTGTTCATGTTTCCAGCTGGAGCCTCAGGGTGTCTAAACACAGCCTATTTTTAGCGCCAGAATGAACCTCTGGTGAAGAGCTGCCAAGAACAGGACGGGCGGGCGGGGCAAGTTGGCCTTGGGGAGGAAGAGACAAAGGTGGGGCCTTACCCCCTCCCTGCTGCCTCCCCAGGGCCTGGCGGGGCGTCCCTCTGGATTCCCTGGTAGGTGGGTCTGGCGGGCGCCCCTGAGTCGTGCATGGGCTGCCCCTCCCGCCACAGCCCCTGAGGGTGACTTGAGGGCACCAGACCAGGGACCCGCTGACCCCGGGCATCCAAGTTGGCCAAGAAAGAGCTGCTGAGAAACGTTTATGAAGGTGCCCAGTCTGCACAGTTCTGGGTAAGAGACCCACCTGCGAATTTCCAAGAGACTGGGAACCAGGTCAGAGGTCTTGGCATAATAATAAAAAGATCCAAAATCACCGGCTTTTACTGAGCACGCGCCTTTTACTGAGCATGCGCTGTGTGCTAGGCACGGCTGAGCGTCTTAATTCCACTGCGCCATTGACCCTCTCCAGAACCCTCTAAGGCGGTTTCCCATCTCTAGAACAGGGAAGAGAATAGTACTTTCCGCTCAGGGTTGTTGTAAGGACTAAGTTAACCTCTTGGAATAATTCATAACACATATTTGGAGTTTGCTTGCCCATCTCCCCTTTTTTCTGGTGTAAGGACCCCGTTTTTCTTCTCAGTTCATATAGCTGGGGGGAAATGGAATCCCCTCCCCAAATGCTCAGACATTGTCATACCTATCTCCTGATATGTGTGACCAAGAATTAATGGTGGAGGGTGGGCATATGTACTCCTGGGGATGAAACTGCTGCCTGCTAGCGTGTGAGCCCCCCATGACTCCCGGGAGCAAGGCTGGTTGGTTTTCCAACGTGGCTGTAGTGGCGACACCCTCCACGGCGGGCAAGCTGTCCTGTTGTTCCCGAATCCACATCAACACTCAAGTGTTGTCAGCCTTCTTCGTTTTTGTCTGCAGCAGATATGGTATGTGCCCCCCCCCCACCCCAGTCCCATCAAAGACCAACGGGAGCCAGTGTAGAAATGCCCCAGCTCCCTCCACAGACTCAGTCTGAGGCTGCGCTTACGCAACACCCCCCCTCCCCAGCTTCCCTATGGGATTGAATCCCAGGCACCTTCCGTGGTCGCTGGCTCACAGCGCACCCTTTATTGGTTCCTCCCTTCCCTCGCTGTCTTCCCCACTGGTGGGGGGGTGGGGGGGGCAGCATTCAGTGTGCTCTTCACCTTCTACACAAGCAACTTAGCAGGGATCTCCATTACAAGACCATGGCTTGCTCAACCTTTGTTTTATCATTAAACATGTAAAATATTTCCAGCTTCCTCCCCTTTCTGAATAATGCTAGGATAAACCTCCTCCTTATCCAGTTTCCCAGAAGGCAACCAAAGACCACTCAACCCCAATGAAACATAAGGATGATTATGCCCCTTTTTACAGAGGGGAACGCTGAGGCTCGTGGAGATTAAGTAGCTTGCCCAAGCACGTGGCTGGCCAGGAGCAGAGCGTGAATTCCAGTGCAGAACTGCCCAGTCTCAGTGCGGGGTCTCAGCGGTGCACCCCTAGGAGACGTCCAGGCAGCCAAACCCTCTCTCTTGCCGGCTCTCTCTCTCAGTTTGTTAGCAGGCAGAATGAGAGCACCCCAGGACCCCAAACCTGCCTGCCGCATCAAGACAAACACATTCTTGGTGTACAAGCCCTTCAGTAGAAAAAAACTTTAATACAATTTGTGTTCAATAAAGAGAAGAGAAGAGAAATAATATAGTTAAAAATAGTTTTCAATTAAACACCCAGAGTTACCCTTCCCTCGTGGGTAAATGCCCAGCCAAACAGGGTTGGACCAAAGCGGGGCCACTGAGCTTGTCACAAGTCTAAGGCACCTTCTGGTGGGACCCATAGGAAAGAGGCAGAAGGGGCCAGGCAAGTCTGGAAGGAAAAGAACAAAAGCCAAGTCAAGACAAAGGCTTGCCACTGTCAGCCTCCCCAGGGGTCTCTCACCCCCCCCCCCCCCCCCCGTCTCTGTCTCTTTCAAGTGTCTCCTCCCATGTCCCCCAGGTCCCTCATACAAGACCAAGCCTGAGAAAGCAGGCACAGCTTCTTCACATGTCTCTCTTTGCTCCACATGCCTCCTCCAGGTCTTCTAGTTTTCTTTCTAAATCCTCTCCCCGCTGCTCCCCACTTCCTTGGGTGGGGCAGGGAACCTGGAACCTCCCCTTGCTATGGGGATTACACTATTGCAAGTTGAATCCCAGCCTCAGTGGAAGGACACTTCCTGAGCTTGGACACGAGGAAGACAAGAAGTCTCAAACAGTTCTTCTCTGGGTAGATGTACTCCTGCACCCCTTTAACCAATGTTCCTTCTCACCCTCCTTTTTTCTGAAAGAGGCAAGGCAATAGTCTGAGAAATAGCACCCTAAACGCCAATTCTCGTGTTTAGGAACCCAGATTTTATTAACCTAACTAAGGAAGAATTTGCATGGTGGTTGGACCACAACTGCCCACCCCAGTCCTCCTATGGCAAAATGACCCCCGTGTCCATGAGTGGTGTACCTCCAGCTTCTGGCCACTCCATGCAAAGCCGAGAGGGCACTTTTGTGCATATGGACATAGCTTCTGGGTCAAATCCTCGAAGGGTGACTCCAGGATTCTGCTCATTGGTGTGTATGCCAGGCTCCCAATCACAGCACCCCCACCCCCAAGACAAGTACTCCCCCCCCCACTGCCACCTGCACCAGCCAGGAAGAGTCCCCAGAGCCCCAGTGCTCCCTTCCTTCCTCCCCAGGACAGGGGACTCAGCCACCACCACCCAGCACTCACAGCTACCAGCAGTATCCATTTTCATTCATCTTTCCCAAAACTCGAGAAAATAAATGAGAAGGCAACGTGCCATTAGCTTAATGGCCTTTAACACCCAGCCATCTGCCATGATGTAATTAAATAAAAAAATCAGAGGGAGCATATGGTGCCCATTATAAATAAATATTAAAATTTTGTTTCCCTGGATAATGACTCCAGTGCCTCTGTTCCACGGGCAAACTTTACAGCCATCTTCACTTGTTCTGGAATCAAGCCGGGCCACGGCAGGCAGGGAAGACAGCCAGGGAAGGATGGGGAAAGGGTCAGGTGAAGCTAGACTTTCCTGGTAGGACCCCCCTCAGCCACTTGGTGGCTTTGCGATCTTCAGCAAGTGGCCTCTCTGAGACTCAGCTTCCTCACCTGCAAAATAGATCCAATCTATTGCACCTCACTGGGAAGCTACCTACTGTGTTTCTGACACCTCACACCATAAGTATAGCATGTCTGATAAGATGGGTCAGACCCTGTTCAGCTTGTCTAATCCTTACACCAATCCTTTGTGCAATGTCTCGTATAGTTAGCCCATTCTACAGATGAGAAAACTGAGGTTCAGAGAGGTTAATTTACTTGCACATGGTCACATAGCCACGAAGTGGTGGAATAGGGGTTGAATCCAGGTAATCTAGCTCCAGAGCCTTGCACTGTTTTTTTCATTAAGAAAATTATTTCTCTTAAGACAACAGTGGTTCTACTCCAGCAGCCCCGGGATGCATCAGATGGAGCACACAAAGATGCAGAGCAGCAGCAGGACAGAGCTGTGACCTTCAGAAATGACCTCCAACATGGAACAATCTTCATTCATCAATGTTATTTCCCTGAAAAAGGTAGAAACCTTTGAATACTAGAAGGGCTATTATTTAAACACTGCCAACAGCTACGAATCTCTTCTAATTAAGAACCTGTGCTTTTCGTCTAGAACCAAAACCACTTATTGATGGACAGGAGAAAGACGTAAGATTATTCTTCAGGGACGTGTCTTTCCCTCATAGGGAGAGCTAGTTTGTCAAGTGTTTAAGCCAAGGTCCCCAGCGTCAGCCTTGACATAGCGTCAGCCTTGACATAGCATCAGCCTTGATATGAAAGCCACCGAGGCATTGGGCCTGGGTGGCCTGACACTCCCCTCAGGGCTGCAAGGTTGGAAAAGCAGGAACAGCAGCCTGGGGGGCTCAGCTTCGCCACCGAGGTCGGCTGTGATTTGTAGTTGTTCATGCCTCAGCTGCTGCTCCAAAACAAACAAGCTCACACGCACTGGTTTTCTGAACAAACACTAAACATGAGGAGGTCCCATGTCACCCTTGAGGGGTTCTGAGAGACAGCCAGAAGGGAGCGGCAGGAGCTCACAGTTCCACCAGCAAGCAGAAGCCCAAGGGGGGAGCCGAGGGCATCCCAGCCAGGGGTCCTCTCCATCTAGGGAGATTTTTTTTTTTTTTGCATAGAAGAACTGAGGTGTAGGTCAGAGGTGCGGGGGGTGAGGGTGGTTAGAGGATTCATCAGAGACAGAGTAGGGAGCAGAAGAGGCGATTTACTGCCATACACTGCTAAAGAGAGCGGGGGCGAGGCAGGAGAGGCCTGCTGCGCCATGTGTGGGTCAGCTCTCTGATTGTCCACGAGGCTGCTGTTCCCTTGGGCAAGGCTGGGGTGCCAGGCTACAGCTGCTGAGTTGCTCCCTCTGTATGGAGGCCTGGGGCAGCAGCCCTCAGGAGATAGCCAGTGGAGCTTCCGGCCGGGCTGGGCTCCTGGCTTCCAGAGGGCAGGTCCTCAGCACTGCCAGGGCTCAGGGGCAGGTCGCCTTGTCCCCTCAGGGAAGGCGTGCCTTCAGTGCCCACGCGGTATCCACGCACATTTCCCCAGAACTCACTGCCAACGTTGGCAGGTCACCCGTAGAGCCTGCACCCTTAATCCTGAGCTCAGCCTGATGCGACAGTTTCTCAATAGGCAGTCATCCGCGCCCAGCTTTGCTCAACCAAGAAGCCGATTCCTTCCTCATGACAAGACCATTTGCCTCGACTTCATCTCAGAGGAAGATGGAGATTCAGTGAGTGGTCATGGTGATTGGTGACCACCCAGGACAGGTGTGCAGGATGCTTTCGGGGGAGTCTGTAATGCACGACACCCACCCCCTGCTCCCAGGGGCTGGCCCAGAGGCCATGTTTGTACAACATAACGCTGGCCAGGCTCTGCTGGTGGAACACAGGTGAGCTCAGGTATGAAAGTGGGCAATTCTTGCCCCCTCGCTATGGAGTTGGTATCTGAGACATTCTGGTCTCTGGCTGGTATCTTGGACTAAGGACCTATTGCAACAGGGTAATCCCCAGGGAAAGGGGACGTTCTAGGTTCCCTGCCCCTCCCCAAGGAAGGGTGGAGCAGGGCAGGGAGGAGAAGCTAGAGAGACTGGGAGAAGGAAGGGAGAGGATCAGGAAGAGGCCCTGGAGGAGGCACGTGGGGCAGAGACATGTGAAGAAGCTGCGCTTGCTTCTCGGCCTTGGGTTTGTACCAGGGACCTGGGGGACATGGAAGGAGACACTTGAAAGAGAGACGGTGGTGAGAGACCCATGGGGAGGCTACGATGGCACTTTGTCTTGACTGGGGTTTTCATTTTGCTCTTTTCCTTCCAGACTTACCTGGCCCCCTCTGCCCCTTTCCTGTGAGTCCCCACCAGAAGGTGCCTTAGACTTGTGGGCTTTGGGGGCTCAGCGGTCCTAATTTGGTCCAAAGCTGTTTGTCTGGGCATTTACCCACGAGGGGATAGGCAACTTTGGGTGTTACAAGGGGAAACTTTTGAATTATATTTTTTCTCTTCTCTCTGTTTTGCACTAATTCTATTAAAGCTCCTTTCCATTGAAGGTCTAACACATGCGAGTATGTTTTGTCTTGATGAGGCGGATGGCAGAACCCATTTAGAGTGTGCAGGTTTGGAGATCCCAGGGTGCCCCTCATCCTGCCCAATAACCCTATGACCTCAGGAGTTGTCACCATGAGTCCAAAAAAGGTCAAAGCTAGTCTGCAGACTAGCAGAGGGGACGCTCAGAGACAGTTGCTGAGATGGTCTTGGATTTCTGACTCTGGGAGGGCAAGTCCCTTCCTTCCTGGGTCGTGGACAGCGAAGAATGAGGAAATGAGGGTGGTTTTCTTACCGAGGTGCTGAGTCCACATCAGGGCTCAGGGGCATCCGCAATATTCTGCCAGGGCAACCGCGCAAAACTAAACATCTTCTGCCAGGCGATTCCACAATCGCGCTCCTTTTTCTTTACCCCAAGCGGTTGAAAACTTAGGTCCACACAAAAACCTGCATGTGGCTATTTATTCACAATTGCCCAAAGTTGGAAGTCACCAAGACGTCCTTCAATAGATGACTGGAGAGGGCCTCCCTGGTGGCGCAGCGGTTGAGCCCTGCGCTGCGGAGCTGTGGGCAGCGCGCAATGCAAGTTCGACGCCCGGCCAGGGAGAATCCCACATGGCGCGGCAGACCTCTCCTGCCTCGCCCGCTGCTCCCCTCAGCAGTGTATTTCTGATCTGCCTGTTCTGCTCCCTACTCTGTCTCTGGTGAACCCTCTCGCTGCCCCACACCTGTGGCCTGTACCCCAGCTTGTATGTATAAATAAATAAAATTTAAAAAAAAATAGATGACTGGAGAAATAAACTGGCCCATCCAGACAATACAATCGTATGCGGTGCTTAGAAGGAATGGGAGATCCAGCTCCGAAAAGACAGAGAGGACCCTTAAATGTGTATCCCTAAATGAGAGAGGTCAGTCTGAAAGGTTACTCTTTCCAGTTAGAGGACATTCTGGAAAAAGCAAACTATGGAGAAGAAAAGGATCCGCGGGGCTTGGGGTCAGGGAAGGGCTGAACAGGCGAAGCCCAGAGGACTTTTGGGGCAGGGAAGCCGCTCTGTACCCGGAGTGGGCGGCGCCGCATCCTTCTGTCCAAGCTCACAGCTTGCATAGGACCAAGAGGGGGTCGAATGCAGACTACGGGCTTCGGGTGATTACCCGGCTTGTGTAGATTCATAAATGTCCCTCTCTAATGGGGGAGGTAGATAGACCAGGAGGCCGTGATTTTGGGGGGACAAGGAGGTATATGGGAAATCTTTGTACTTTTTGTTGTGATCCTAAAACTGCTCTAAAAATCAGTCTATTTTAGAAAGGGGGAGGCAATCCTATACTTGAAAAGGCAGGGGGTAGATTTCAGTGACCCACCCACACTCTGAGCAGGAGGAAGGGGTTGGGTGGCAGGAAGGTCAGGGTGGAAGGGAGGGGTGGGCAAGAGGGAGAGTGAAATGACAGTTCCCTTCTCCAGTGACTTGATGAAAGGGACCCAAGGCACTGGTCACCCAACCTACTGGCAGGCAGCTGGCAGCCCCCTCTGTGCCCAGATCATTTTCCTCCCCAAGAGGGACTTCTAAAGAAAGCCCCCAAACCCCTATCATTAAACCATCTGGAGTCATCTCTCTGCTCGGGAGCTGCTGTGTCTAGGGTCAATTAGTGCACATTTGCATAGAGTTCCTTAATAGGCTGCTAATTGTCTGGGGAGATAATGGATGGCTCTGCTGGTTCTGGGCAGAATGTTTACCCACAGGGCAGACCCACAGGGGGTGGCAGAGAAGGGGAGGCAGCAGAGAGGCAGAGGAAAGGATGGGATGGGATGGAGGGAATGGAACAGACTATTACAGATGGGACTCACCCAGTGTGGAAAAGTATTATTTTGTGAACCTTTTGCTTTATGTGTGTGTGCGCCAGGTCCCAGCGTAGAGTGCATTTCTCACTGTAGGTCCATTCGCATCACTGAAAGCCCTAGTGACGGAGAGGCCGAGGGACCTCTGCTTTGGGCAGGTGACTATAGAAGGGGAACCAGAGAAAAAGCTGAGTCCTGAAGACTGGGGAGATCCAGAGCCAGGATGCCCCAGGCAGAGGTGGCTCAGTGGGGGGGAGGTGGGGATGGACCTGGAATGGGGCAGGGTCAGTGTGCAGAGCGGGCTGGGCGTGGGTGGACCCCAGCCTGTGGCTTCCGCTCAGGCCTGCGTAAGTTTTAGCTGTTGTTACTGCTGTTATCACTATTGTTGCGTCTGCAGCGCAGTGTGACCTTAGTGTCCAAAGGAGCCCTACGGACCCTGCCAGGTCTCAGTGGCTCTCGGAGCCTCAGTTGGGGTCCAGAGTATTTGTCAGTTGGTGGAGCTGAAGACAGGCTGAGGTCTGGATCTGCAGCAGGGGTGGGTGGTAGCTCTAGAATTTCTTTCTGGGTAGGGTTTAGGGCCAAAGTCTGGCTGGAAGAGCAGACCCAGTGCTGCAGGGCCCTTGGAGGAGGTGAGCTCATCGCCATCGGGGTGGACAGACTGCGTGACCTGTACTGGCCCGTGGGTCCTAGAACTAAGAATGGCTTTTATAGGGCCTCCCTGGTGGTGCAACAGGTTAAGTCTCAGCATTATGAAGCTATCCAGAGCCACTGCAGCAGGAGTTCGATCCCTGGCCAGGGAGCTTCCCACATGGCGCAGCAGACCTCTCCTGCCTCGCCTGCTGCTCCCCTCAGCAGTGTATTTCTGATCTGCCTGTTCTGCTCCCCACTCTGTCTCCGGCGAATTCTCTCACCGCCCCCCACACCTCTGGCCTACACTCCAACTCTTGCATACATAAATAAATAAAATCTTTAAAAAAAAAGAATGGCTTTATATACCGAAAGCATTATGAAGAGAATGAGGAAGAGGTGGAGGGACAGCAGCAGAGGGGAAGAGAAGAAGGAAGGGGAAGAAGAGAATGTGGAGGAGGAAGTAAAGGAGAAAGAGGGAAAAGAGGAGGAGGTTGAGGTGAAGGAGCGAGACCATGACTATATGGCACCCCAAACCCTAAATACCAAGTTTGCCCCCCATCTTTATCAGCAGTGGAGGCTGACGGCGGAGATTACAGGGAGAGAGGCTTAGGCCCTTGAGGAGGGTCTTCTGGCCTCCCTGGGGCAGTGGAGGGAGCCAGAATGAACCTGGCGGTCCTTTACCTAGCAAAACACCCTCCTTTGTAAGGGGAAACTGAGGCCCAGAGAAACTCAAAGTAACCTCCCCCGTGAAATGTCTGAAATGTCTTCCATGAAGCCAGACCCGAGGCGGCTTCCATAAGTTTTAGCTGTCACTATTGCTGTTATCACTACTGTTGCTACATCAGAGACTCGTTGAGTTCAAAGGGCCTCAGAAACCAGCACAAGTCTGACACTTTACGAGGGAGGAACCAGGGCTCAGAGAGGCTGAGAACGTGGCATAGGGTCTCCCTGCCAGGTCCGGACCGGGGATCCCGGGCACATGATGCTCTCTCCGCAGCAGCCAGCACCTCCCAACCTCCGAACAAGCAAATTGCCCCTTGCCGGCTCCCCAGTGACCCCGGAGGATTAAACTCTAATTTAGGTGTGTGACAGCTCCCGTTAGCCACTCTGCCCCAGCAGGGATTTTCCACCAGGAGTTTACTGAGCAAGAACCGCTGAGTCTGCCCCTAGATGGCTCAAGCCCAAGTCATTGTGTGTGTGTGTGTGTGTGTGTGTGTGTGTGTGTGTGTGTGTGTGTTCTCGGTGCACGCGCGCACGCTTGTATGTGTGTTTGCATGTGTATATGTATTTGCATGTGTACATGTGTTTGCATGCGTATGTGTGTTTGCATGTGTGTGTGTGTTTGTATGTGTGTGCATGTGTGTGTGTGTTCTCGGTGCCCCCACACAGATTCAAGTTCTTTTCCCTCATGGAGCACCCAATGCCCATGGAGGAGTCTCCAGTCCCTGCCAGGGGAACAGAGCAGGACTCATAGCCCATCAGAGCTGGAGGAAGGACCCTTCACAATCCCCCAGGCCAGCTTCCTCATTGACAGATGGGGAAACAGGCCTGAAGGGGAAGGTAGAGGGACCCCCTCATGGTCATCCAGTGATTCTAATCAGACTCAGGTTCCTGGACTGGGGCCTCAAGTCCTGGTGTCCTCCTGGGAGGGAAGGAAACGGATGAACTGCTATCTGTTGCACACCTACTGTGTGCTGGGCCCTTCCACGCACACTGTATGACTCACTCTCCCAGTGGCTGTCTCTGGCCAGTTGGGTTTAGTCTCGATATATAGATGAGGCAGTTGCGGCTGAGACCAGTCAATTCGCCAGAAGGCAGAGGTGGCCAGTGGCAGAGCAAGGGCCAAACCCAGGCCTGCCCAGCTCCAGAACTTTCACCATAACTTCTGTAGGCCCTCACCTCCTGCGGCAGTGCCATCCTCTGGCCTCTGACCTCTGACCTCCCGGCCTCCTCTGCAGGGTGGGACAATTCCCAGGGAGTTTTTTCTGGAGAATCTGCAAGCTGGCCCCCTGCTCAAGACCCCTCCATTGGGATAGAGGAACGAGGCCCTTCTAGAAGGTTCAGGGGGTTGGGTCTCAGCCTATGAAGCTATCTGCAGCCACTGCAGCACGAGTTCAATCCCTGGCCAGAGAGATTCCCACATGGCGCAGCAGACCTCTCCTGTCTTGCCTGCTGCTCCCCTCAGCAGTGTACTTAGTGGATCTGCCTGTTCTGCTCCCCACTCTGTCTCTGGTGAACTCTCTCACCACCCCCCACCTCTGGCCTACACCCCAGTTCTTGTATGCATAAAAAACTAAATCTTTAAAAAAAAATAGAAGGTGCAGGGGTACCCAGGCCTCCGTGGAACCTTCGCCATGTCCTTCCATGGCCCAAAGAGGTGGCCCCTTCCAACAGGGCAACCACTGCATCAACGGATTGACGCCTCAGCCCCTTGGGTCCCCTTCTGGGTACCTTGTAGAGAGTGGCACTGGTAACACACGTGCTCAGGCCAAAGTTCGTGAACCACCATCCTCTCCCCTGCCCCTCCCCCACAGCGTGCGCGCACGCACGACCCTCCCTGTCCATCCCCATCCAGGGCATGGCAAGGGTCCTTCAGCTCGATTCACAGCTGAGATCCAGCAAGCACTCTGCAGCCTGCCCAAGGCGCACACAGTGTGGCCAGTATGTCTAGAGACTGAAGCTTCTCGTTCTGCCCAAACAGGGTTTCTTATCCATGGAGACTGTGAAAAGAATAAAGGTGCACTTGTCTTCGAAAGTCTAGACCAGGGTTTCACAACTCAGCACCCCTGACATTTGGGCCTGGATCATTCTTTGTGGACAGGAGCTGCCCTGTCCATTGTCAGAGGCATCACGGCATCCCCGACCTCAACCCCCCCGGTGCCAGGACTGCTTCTCTCCACGCCAAGCCGGGATGCTGAAGAACAGCCCGAGGCTTTGTTCTAGACCTGGCCTTTGTGAAGAAACAGAAGCGCGGCCCAGAACGCAGCTCTTGGAGATTCTGACTCCAGATGGAGTGCAGATGGCGCCCCTGATTCTAGAGCTCCATTCTGGATCTTACCCTAGTGAACCATAGGATTCTCCTGTGAAGTTCCGCATGAGGAGCCCCGATTTCTAGAATTTACCAGGTCTATTTCAGTGTTGGCGGGTTCTCTGACTCTGAAATTCTGAGCTAAGATTCCATCTCCTCCTGTGTCAAGGTTGCAGCTCTCCGGGGGAGACAGCCATGCCTCACTGCCTCCCAGTGACTGGGATGAAAGGCAAGCCCATGAATTATATATTTCAAGTCCTCTCTAAATGGCCCAGCAATTACCAAATGCCAAGGGTCAGCCGCCAGGGGCAAGAACCTCCCTTTCAGCAGAGAGAAACAGCTGGCTAGAAACACAGCAATAGACATCCAGATGTTACCTCTTGCCTGAGCTTTCGGGGTGATTTTTTTTTCTTTTTGCTTAACTGCTTTTTCTTTTTCCACAATTGGCTGTGCTTTAAAGAAAGGGAGGAGGCGAGGGAGCCACTCACTCTCTAAGTCACAGATCCGCAATCCATGGAATGGGAGGAGGAGCGGGGACCCATGCTTGGGTTGTTGAGAGATTTAGCACAAGTGATGCATGTAAAATGCTTAGCCGGAGCCAGTCGCCCCACCACACCTGCTGTTATGTTTGCGTTTGAGTCAGCGCAGGTGGCCAGGGCAGGACAAAACGTTCTAGAATGTGTTGAAGCCACCTGTTCAGCTGCCCCTTCATAGCCCGACCTCAGGGAGACATCCCCTTTGGGAACCTCCATTTTCCCGAGTTGTAAAATGGGCACAAACATGCCAGTCCTTATGGTCACAACAGGCATCTGGCTCTGCAGTCCACGCTGCACTATTATTACCCCACCCCAGGGCTGGCAGGCACAGCGCCCCCTAGGGTCCCCCCAGGTGGGCGGGACTAGGGCTGGATTTATTTTTTATTTTTATTTTTTTATAATATATATTTTTATTGTTATTTATGTCTTTTACATTTTGCATTCCCCTTGGGTAGCCCACCACCAATTCACCCGTGATCCATCTCCATGGTCCCTTGTGTTCTTTTCTATTCCATTTTGTGTAGGGCTGGATTTAGACCTGCATCTCATCTCTCAACTCATCCACAATTCTAAAAGACAGGCCGCCAGCCCCAGCATTAATAGGTCGTTTGCCGTCATGACGTCTTTAAATTTAGACGAACACCCTGCAACGCAAAGACGCCTCCACCCACGCACCCCCCCCCCCATGAATAAATCCAGGAATAAATCCGCTAGGGGTGGGAGGGAGGGAGGCCTGTCTCCGGGGAAGAGGGAGACAGGGGAGCCTGCTTGGGGGCTTTCCTCCGAGGGCACACGATCCTCCTCGGCCAGAAGCAACCTCTGCGGGCCCTGCCCCAAGCTTGGTTGGATGTGCTGCTGGTGCTACCTTGACATTCTTAATAATTCTTGAACATGGGGCATTTTCATTTTGCAAGTTAGGGTCCTGGGTGGCTGTGAGGGTCTGAGGGGGCGCCTGTGAAAGCCCCTCCCCTCCAGTGTGGAGCACCCAGGGGAGACTCAAACCTAGTCTCGCACTTCCCTTCCCACCCGCCTTTCAAGGTCCTGCTGTGAGCACGTGGATTTCCCTCTTTGTGCCTCCAGATTCTGCGCGGTAAAGCGCAAAGCCAAAACGACCTTACATTTCCTTCTAGCTCTTACCTACTGCCCCACCCCACTCATATTACAATCCATGCCCTCATTCATCCATCTCCCAAATATTTGCTGTGGGCCAGCCACCCGTCAAGCCCAGCTGTGCTCCTTTGCTCTGGCCTCACTGCCCATCTACCCATGTGACCGTTTATCTCACACAGATTCTATGAATGCATCTTCTCTGGAGAAAGCATCTCTTTATTCACCTCAAAACACCTCTGCTCCCATCAGCCGGCAGCCTGTATTCTCCCCCACACCCTGCACTGGGGGTGCAGCATGTTTCTGCCCCACACCCCGGGATGGGGGTGCAGCATGTTTTTATTTTTTCACTCAGCATCACTGTGCCAGGTGCCACCTGTTGCGTGCCAAGCGCAGTGGACACAACCCTTAGGAAGGGGTGTCCTCTCTCATCAGGATGATGACCCCCTTTATTTTTTTAGCTTTTAAAATCTCAGGGTCCATGTTGGTTTCAAGAACTCACAAAGGCAGTGTCACTCCCAGACCTTGAAATGTACCACACCTAATGTTCACCATGACTTTGTAAGGTGGGTGCTGTTCTCCCCAATAGACAGATGAGAAACTGAGGCTCAGCTATATCAAGGGTGCTTGTGTTCAAGGTCACAGCTCACACGTACAGAACTGTGTGACCCCAAGGACTGTTAATGGCACCACTGCCTCTTGCATAGAAGTTTGATCCCCAAAGGGAATGTGAACCCTGGGGGCTGGGAGTCCCTGACTTAGAGCCTTTTCTCCCTCTCCGCTGACTCATTGCATCATCCAGTCAGTCCCAGCTGAGGGCCTGGAGCACACCATTCCTGAAGGCATCCCAAGTACAAAGGCCAGTGCCACCAGGTAACAGGGAGCCTTTTCTGTATCATCACTCAGCAGGTTGGCCCCGGTGGTGTCCCACATCAGTGAGAGGAAGACATTCGAGTCAGAGAAAGCCATCAGCCACAGGCTGCCTGGGGCTGAGGGTCTCCTGTGGGCTCTAACAAAACCTTTCCATCTGATTCAGTGAACCCACACAAGGCGGTCCTCAGGGAGGGCGCAAAGCCTGCTAGGGGATCCCCCCAGGCGCTGAGGCTTGCCCAGAGTTCCTGCTTCAGCAGGTCTGGGGTGCGGTCTGCAAATGAACATTTCTGACAGGCTCCCAGGTGAGGCTGCTGCAATTGAGATGTGCATCCAACGTCACGGGACTGGGAAGTGGCAGGGCTGGGGTGGAGTGTAGCTGCTTGCAGATTTCATGCTTTTGAGCACCAACTTTGCCCGTCTCTAGCCAGCTCCTGTGAACCAGCAGTGCCAGAACCACAGAACTCAGCAGGCTGTGCTTGCACTGAAGCCACAAGGAGATACCAGAGCAACCCCCCCAGAGAGACTTAGGTATCTAACCCAACAACACCAAGTGCTGGAGAGGGTGCAGGACAGGCGGGACGCTCATACTGGGGGGAGGGAGGACACAGGGCAGACAGCCACTGTGGAAAGCAGTCTGATGGTTTCTTAGAAAATTAAACATCCACTTAGCATTAGGACCCAGTCATCCCCCTCCCAGATATTTCCCCAGGAGGAACGAGAACCCAGGCTCGGGCAGAAACATGCACACATGTTCACAGCAGCTTTATTTGTAACTGTCCCAAACAAAACTGCCCAAATGCCCTTCAAAGGTAAATGGACAAGCTGGAACATCTCCACAAGGGAGCGCGACTCAACTTCAGAAGGGATGACCCACAGACCCAGCACTGCTGAATCTCAGAGGCATTACGCTGAGGGAAACAAGCCAGACTCTAAGGGCGACATGATTCCATTTTTATGACACTCTAGAAAAGGGCAAATGAAAACATATCAGCGGAGGCCAGGGGGCGGAATGGGGAGGGATTTTTCAGAGTGACTGAGCTGCTTTCTTTCTTGATGTTAGTAGTGTTATATGGCTGACTGCATTTGTTAAAACTTGCAGAACTATCAACTACAATGGGTGAATTTTACTGTGAATAATGATACTCAATAACAACAAAAAAATTTAAGCTAACCCACTGTGCTTTTTTTCTGCAATGCTGGCGGAGCCCCGGAAGAAGAGAGACCTCCAAGAGAATCCACACCCGCTCATTCCCATAGAGCCAGGGACACGCACCTGGAGGGAAGAGATGGCACAGGCCAGGTGGGCTCCTTGCCCACCTGGGTTCCCACATGACCCCCATCTCTCTCTGCCCACTCTGCTCCAAGAGCAGTGACACTCGTGAAGGGTTATTTTTGCTCTGGGAAGTACCAGCCACGGGGTACTTTCACCGCAGGCAGCCGACATCCCCTGCTGTGTTTACATAAAAACACTCTGCACAGGGTTTTGTTTTTACATTTGCCTCAGCTGGCCTGGATTCTATTAAATGCAGGGAGGGCTGATGATTGGGCTGGAAGCAGCTGATGGGAGAGAGCAGGCTGAAGGAGGACTGGCAGGCACGTGCTCCCTCCCAGAGAGCCCCTGGATCTCTGAGGGCTCTGAAGAAGAGACTAAAGTGCTCACTCATGCAGGAAACAGCATTTCCCAGCCTTGGCCCTACTGCATTGGTGGGGAGATGATTCGTTGTCTAGGGGGCTGTCTTATGCGGTGCAAGATGATTAGAAGCATGCCTCCCAGCATCTACCAGTCGAGACAATCAAAAAGTCTCTAATAACGGGCCTCCCTGGTGGCGCAACGGGTTAAGCGCAGCACTATGAAGCTATCCAGAGTCACTGCAGCAAGAGTTCGATCCCCGGCCAGGCAGATTCCCACATGGCACAGCAGACCTCTCCTGTCTCACCTGCTGCTCCCCTCAGCAGTGTACTTTAGTCAGTCCACCTGTTCTGCTCCCCACTCTGTCTCTGGTGAATCCTCTCACCACCCCACACCTCTGGCCTGCAACCCCAGCTTGTATGCATAAATAAATAAATCTTTAAAAATAAAGTCTCTAATGTCTCCTGGGAAACACCCCCCATTAAGAACCACTAGCACCCCCATTCAGCTCAGCATCCCTCTTGGGGACGGGCCTTCCAAAACCCAACTAAAGAGAGTGCTGCTTCGATGCCTCCGCCCTGTAGCCCCGCTGTCTCCACAGCGCCCTGCATTCAAGCTCCTGAGGCTCCGTGCCGCCCCGCAGACAGCAGACCTTGGCAGCAGCGAGGCGCCGACGGTCACTGGCTGCAGGGCTGGGAGGACACTGCCCAGCAATCAGGCTCTGGCCGCGTGCGTGGACCTGTGCCAAGTGCCAGGCTGTTCCATATCACCCCAGCCAGCCCCGGACTCAAGGCCCACCGCGATCCCCAATTGATAGATGAGGAAACCAAGACACATGTCGTGGGTGGTGCAGTCGGGATTTGAGCTGAGAACTGTCTGTCGCCAGCCCAGCCTCTAATTACACACTCTGCTTAGGGCAGCTGCAGCCTTAAGTACTTTTTAAGACAAGATGGGGAATAAATAGTGACAAAGAGTCTCTCCTTCCCCAAACTCCACTCAGCCTCCCCTGAACTCTTTTTCAAGTAGGCATCTCTGCACTGTCCAAATTTACCATGAATTCTGTTAAGTCAGCCCAACCAGAACACCCCCCCCATTCTCATCACCCCTGATATCTAATAGGGTTCTTGCTCCCCCGCACCTCCCCCCTGTGCTGTCTGATCACCTGGCCTGCCTTCAACAAGACTCCTGCTAGGACGGGGAGCCCGAACCCTCCCCAGCCCCGTTTCCTCCCAGTAATTTTCCATTCACTCACCCCACCCGGCTCCTTGGTTATAAATTCCCACTTGCCCACGCTGCATTCAGAGTTGAACCCCCTTCCATATTCACGTCGCTTTTCTCCTATTGCCATAATCCTCCATACAATCTAGTTTTTGCCACTTTAGTGCCCAGCGCTGGTGGGTCTATGACTTCAGGTCCAGACACATGTGTCTGCCCCCCTGGGGATGGGCTGCGGTCACAAAGTGGAGAAACTGCCCAGATTTACACCATAAGGAGCGCGGACTGCAACAGAAACCGGCATCCAAATCCCACCTGACCACTTCCAGCTCTGTGAAACTGGGCATGAGGCAGAGCCTTGAGTTTTTCATCTGTAAAATGGGAACAATGTGAAAAATAAAGCACAGAGTTTTCATAAAGATTCAACGGGCTAGTGCTTTGCAGTGCTGTCCTCCTAACAGAGCCCGGAACTCGGCCTGTGCAATGAATATCGGCTGGATGGCAACGGGTAAAAGGGTTTGGGGAGAATGGCCCCACATAAGGTGGAAACAGAGGCAGAGGTAAGTTGTCATCAAATCATCCAGCAAGGCAAGAGTGTTTGAACCCCAGAGAGTCTGTAACACACACACACACACACACACACACACACACACACACACACACACACACACACACACTCCTGCTCTACTCAATGGCCTCCTGCCCTCAGACTGGAACAAATAAAGGCCCCCTGTGCATGTTGGCTAATGATGGACTGCCAGGTTGGGTTAGAGGCCACTTGGGACCCTCAAAGGTAGGTTGTGACCCCCTGGAAGCTGCAGCGTCTGAGTGAGCATCCACTGACCCCTTCTCAGCAGGCAGCTCAAACACAAGCGACTCTGACCTGGCCTCAGTGGAGCCTGCCCTTGTGCAACCCAGAAGAGGGACCCCTGCCCCTCCCCTCTCAGGCCCGAATGAGAGGCAGGATAAAGGGTGTAGGCCGGGGTCTCCGGGCTATCAGCCATGGAAGGTTCTGCTGCTTCTGTTAATTCAAGAGCATCCACGTCTCCTGCTGAGCAGCTGAAGAGCTCTCTGGAGCCTCTTTTCAACTGAAAACAGTAATTTGCAAGAGCTCACAATGCCAGGAGCAGACGGGATGGCACAGTTGAACCACAGCCGGCCTTTCTCACAGCCCGAGGTTGTGGGGCCACTCCAAGCAGCTAAGGGCTGGTGGGCGGGTCTAGGGCAGAGGGAGGAGGCCACACAGCCCACTGCTCCCGGGACGAGCTGGACTTTTACAGTAAAGGGGGGCATGGTGGCACACCTGGTGTGTCTGCTGCCCAGGGCTGTGGCAGCAAATTACCAAAACAGGATGACTTCAAACCACAGAAATGTCTCCTCTCCCAGTGCCGGAGGTTGGAAGTCCAAAGTCAAGGTGTCCACGGGGTTGGCTTCTTCTGGAGGCCATGAGGGAAAATCTGCTCCAGGTCTGGTCTCTCCTGATCCTGGGGGTTGCAGCAACCCCTGGTTTTCTGCGGCAAGTGGATGCTTCACCCCAGTCCCCGCCTCTGTCTTCACGTGCATTCTCTGTCTGTGTGCTTCTGCTTTCTCCAAAGAACACCAAAGGACTAGATTCCAGCATGACCTCATCCTAACTAGTTCTATTTATTTCCAAATAAGGCCCAATTCTGAGGCTTCTGATGGATGAGAATTTTTTTTTGGTGTGGGGGGCGGGGACACTGTTCAGTCTGGTATAGTAGAGTGTATTGAATTCTATTTCTACCACTTGCAGTTGTGTAATTGTAAACAAGTGACTTCACTTCTCTAATCCTGTTTCCTCAACTTCAAATAAGGAAAATATTTTAGATGATCTTGTAATAAATGATAAGATTGTTGTGATGATTAAGTCTGATGACACAATATATCAAGTGGTTTTGTGTTCACTTGATAACCTGCCACCTACCTGCTGTGTGACCTTGGACACATTACCTAACCTCTCTGATCATTTGATCCTTTTCTCTAATTCGAGGAGATTGAAAGATACCACAGTCCTCCTCCTCCTCCCCTAGTCCTAAACTCTTAAAGGTCCCTTAACTCTTAAAGAGGTTGATGGAATGTCTTAGGATTTCTGAAACCTTAGAAATCATACACTATCCTCAACAATGGTGAAACTCTGTGCTTTTTGACTAGAATTGGTCTGACTCATCGCTGAGCCCATTCTTCTTCCGAAACTCTTCCTCCATAGTAATCAATGTCTCTTATAGTTTCTTTTTAATTTGGTGGAGAAAGAAAGGAATTCTTACTAAGAGTCATGTGCTTTTTTTGAGAAACAAATCTTTGCAAACAGAGCAGGGAGGAATAATAAGACAGTTGTGGGGGAGGAGAGGTTGGGGCTCCATTGGGTCAGCTGATATCAGCTAACAATAAATAGCAACAATAGCTCTCAGTTGGGGTGCCAGTCATTGTCTTCACTGTCCATACCATCTCTCATCTACCCACAAGACAACCCTTAGGCAGCTACTCTCCCTACCCTTATTTTACAGGTGAGGAAACTGAGGCCCAGAGAGGGGAAGTGAATTGCCCCAGGCACACAGCTTGTTGGTGGCTCAGTGGGGATTTGGATTCAGGTCTGTTTAATTCCAGGGCTGGAACTCCTCAGCAAGCTGCTAAATGACCTCAGCTGATTGTAAGCTCCACAGCAGAGAAACAGTGTGAGTCAGAGACATAGCTTAAAAGATTCTAGTAGAGTCCTCTGGCCCCCCCACACTTCTGGCCTACACCCCAGCTCTTGTATGCATAGGTAAATCTTTAAAAAAAGATTCTAGTAGCCACTTTTAAAAAGTGGAAAGTTAGTTTTAATAATATATAATAAAATTAGTTTTAATAACATATTTAATTTAAATCAATTAATGGGGAATAATTGTCCTTTCAACATGAAGTGAACAGAAAACATTATTATTTATGAGCTATTTCATATTCTTTTCTTTTTTATCGCAGGACTTAAAGCTGGCATGTTTCACACTGACAGCACCTCTTAATTCGGACTAGTCACAATTCAAGGGTTCAGTATTCACATGTGGCCCGTGGCCCCATAGTGGATGGTATAGCTCAGGAGATCTGGCAGATTTGCAAAGATGAGAAAAATATCTAGAATCTTCTGACTCCAAATCAAAAAGCTCCATCATTGCTGCTCTGTGATCTCCTTACATAGATGGTGAGGGAGCTGAATACCTTCTCTCTCTGGCATCCAGGCTAGTCTAGGTACCAAGTGACTTATTCCTTGTGCCTGAGAACTCCAGGACCCTGCTGGGGGCTGATGAAGCCCAGCTAGCTTGAGGGCTGATCTCGCTGACGTGGTCCTCTGAGCTCTGCCTTAGTCTGGGACCCCACAAGTCAGAATTAGCCCACCCCCCACCCCCCACCCCCCCGCTGGAGATGACTAAAGCAGCTTCTACAAGCCTATGGGACTGAGACTTTAAGCTTGTGGCTTTGAACTTCAGCTCAGCCATTCCTAGCTGGGAGAATCTGCCCACTGTTCTGCCAAATAGGGGTCCTGATAATGCTTCCTTCTTCACAGGAGGATCCAGCAAGGAATCATAAGAATCACTTTTTACTCGTGAACACTTACGCGATGTCAACTCTTGAGCATGTTAGAGAAGTGCTATTTTTATGTCCATTTTACAGGTAGGGACACCAAGGCTTTGAGAGGTAAAATAACTTGCCCAGCATTATACAATCCACAAATGAGGGATTCAATGATAAATAGCCCTTCCTCATAGGGTGGTTGTGTGACTTAGCAAGGTAAATTAAGGCACTTAGAAGAATATGGGTTATGAAGTGACAGTTCAGCTCATGTTTTTGCTGTCATCACAACCACCACCATCATCACCAGCATCACCACCACCACCAGCAGCACCAGCACCACCATCACCACCACCATCATCACCATCATCACCACCATTATCACCACCACCAGCATCACCACCACCATCATCGCCATCACCATTATCACCACCTTCACCACCACCATCACCATCATCATCATCTTCTGCCCCTCCATGTGTGCTCCGGGTACCAAGCACAGTGCTGGGCACAGAGTTGCCCGCCTCCCTTGCCAAGACTCTTAATCTAGTTAAGCAATACATTATGCTAAATTCAACCAGTAACACACATACATAAAAGCGAGGCTGAAAGATGGTCCTTGTTTGGCGCACGCACACACTCTACTCCTGCACCCGGGACATTTTCTTTAGCCAAAGAACACTGAGAGCCTGCATCTTCGAGCTTACCTCAGGGGGGAGGAAAATCAAGTCACCCACTGCAGGACCTGAGGAGTTTTCTCCTTCCCAGTTCAAGGAGGCTCAAGGAGCATAGCCTCCATCTTGGCCTTGTGGCCACCCATGGGGGCTACTGCCAAGTGAAATAATCTCCCTCAGGTCTTTTGTGGGCTGCTTAAACACAGGGACCTTGTTGGGCGCTTTATTTATTTATTGTTAGCACGACTGCCAACTAGGTTTATACAGAGCCACCGCCCATCCAGTACTGGGGAGAGCTAAAGCCGTGCTTCCTCTCACCCAGAAAGCTGGTCTCCCTGGGACTTCTACATTCCTCCATCCCTGACCCTGCAAAAGCAGTCCAGTGTCCTGACTGACCCCAAGTCCCCCACACCGTTATTATAATTAACTCTTTAAAGCCAGTGACACTGCGGAGACCATGGACATGTATGCGGATGTTTGCGGGCTCAGGTGTTCCTGAACTGCGAGTTTCTGCGTAGGTGGAGAGTGGAGAGAGTGGAATTTTCAAAGAAAGGAAACAATTTGAGCAGCTTTCAAAACAGGAAGTCCCATGCCCCCAATCCCAGTACACACTGGCCCTGCAAATTGACATTTCTAGAGAGAACTTGTGCAATTCTGTGCTCTCAATAGAGTTGGGGGAATTCCTTAGAACATGCTGAACTGGGGCATTTATTTTATTTTATTGATCATCTGCTCTCTGCCAGACACTGTGCTAGATAATGAGATGAAGGAGAGAATCACACACAGCGCTGGCTTCATCTACCTTGTGATGCTCCAGGATAAGGTACTGGAAGCCGGACTTCATGAGCTAGATGCTTTACCTAACTTCAGACTCACCATTCTTTTAAACTAACATTTACTAAGCCAAATCCTGTGTTAAATGCTTACAAAAGTTATCCAAAGTAATTGCTGTAACCACCATGGATAGGTTCTACTCCCACCACCCCTATTTGACAGATGAGAAAACTGAGGCACATTGAGGTTGATAAACTTGCCCCAAGTTATTTATCCAGAGGCTGGGGAATTGGGACTTGAATCCTGGATGGAACCTAAGGCTACAGAAGCACGGGGAAGAAAATCCCACCCAATCTTGAGGTGAGAAGTCAGGCTATCACCTGGAACACAGGCAGGGGTGTCTAGTCGAGGAGGTGGGGGCAGGAGACATGGGGATAGTGACCCAGAAGGGTGAGTGACTTACTTGCGGGCTCTACTTAGGAAGTATCAGAACATAATCAGGACCCAGAACTTTTGCCTCCGGGTCCATATTTCTGTCCCTTTTTTATATTCTTGGCTTTGTGAGCCCTGCTCTCTAACCAGCTAAGCTAAACCAGGGCTCAGTGGGGGCCTGAAATAGCTTCATCTTCCAGGCAAAATTAGTATTGAGCCAGTCTCACGGCATTCATCACTCTGACTCCAACCTTGTTATTTTCAGGCAACTCAGCTTTTGGAATGAATTGGAAGGGTTTGGGGGTGGGGGGTGGCATGGAGGTACTCCTTTAATCCTGTTGCAGGGCTTGGTTTCTACTGGAACATCTGTCATTTCTTTGAGAAAGATGTCAAGACATTAGTTGATTCCTGCTCCACTATCCTTGTACCCCTCACTCCTTTCTGCCAGCATCAGTCCCCCAAAGAAGCCACATTTGAAACCCTCCCCCACCATGTGGTTTAAGTTGGGCTTACACATTCAGCTCAAAAAAATGGGTCCTGATTGACCTGAGCACAACCCATTTCCCTCTTCTACCACAGTGGTTGGTTAGGTGGACAATCTAATCAGACCAATGGGATTGTCTGGATGAAAGGTTCTAGTTTCTTAGAGAAGGGGACATCTAGGAGGAGTGAGCTTGTGTTCCTGGGGATACCTTGCTACTATGAGGACAGCTAAAGACCAAAGAAAGGAGGAGATACAGAGAAACTAAGATTTGACGGTCTGTCTTTGAACCTGGATCAAGCCATACCTGAAGCAAGCTACTGTGGAACTTGATGTTTGTGACCCCAAATTAATTATTCTCTTTTTAGAGAGTCCATTTGAGTTGTGCTTTTACCATTTTCAACATAAAAAAGTCTTATCTGCATTAGAGCTGTTGCAGGATTCCCACTGAAGTTTGTGATACCAGCAGTGTGGGCTGTGGGGAAGCAGAAATCAGAAACTTAAGTTGGGTGGAGGAGGGTTGCTGAGACTGAGATTTGGGATGATCATGAGCCCAAGAGGCAGAATTAGCTCTGCAGAGAATTCAAATGCACTCATGACTTCTTCAAGAAAGCAACTATAATCACTTTTTTGTCTATTAATATCTGACTACTATCCTCAGATCATCCATACCACCCGATCAGGTGGGGGTGAATATTCCTATCTACAAATGAGCAAATTGAGGCCCAGAGCGATGTTTTCTATCCAAGATACAGAGTGAGGAATCAGCAGACCTGGGCTTGAATCCAGAAAGGTCTAACGGGAATCGCAGCTCTAACACATCTCTGATAGCAGGTATATTGGGGAGATTCTTTTTTCCTCCAGTGTCTGTGCCTGCAAGCAAATGACAAAGTATGTGAATTTCACCAGGACCACATCCTCTACTTAACCTTGGCAGGATCCCAAGGGCAGTAAACACTCCCCTAGAATGGCAGGGGACTCTGCTGAAGCTAACAGATGACTTTGCTTAGGAATAAAGCCCTAACAGAATCACAATGCAGGAATGTCCCAGGTGTCCATTCCCACTGCAGGCCGCAAGATACATGATAATGCCAAGGTCAGAGCCATTTAATGGTTGCCTCATGGGCTCTGATACAATCAACCCATTGTCCAAAGAGGGAATTGAAGCACAGAGAGGGAAAGTCATCAATTCAATCAGACAGAGCTCATTCAAAGTTCTCCAGACCAGGCTTCCCTGGTGGCGCAAGGGGTTAAGTCTCAATACTATGAAGCTATCGTAGCCACTGCAGCACAAGTTCAATTCCCGGCCAGGGAGCTAACCCACCTGGCACAGCAGACCTCTTCTGTCTCACCCACTGCTCCCCTCAGCAGTGTATTTCAGTAGATCTGCCTGTTCTGCTCCCCACTCTGCCTCTGGTGAATCCTCTCACCCTCCATCTTCGCCCCACACCTCTTGCCTACACCCCAGCTCTTGTATGCATAAATAAATAAATAAAAACAAACAAATAAAACAAAGTTTTCCAGACCAGTATTCTAATGTTTCCCAAATTGTAAAATCAGCCTTTGCATGAGAGAAGATTCCCACTTTCCGTAACAATTGGTCACTAAGTGGGAAGGTTATTCCTCTTTAGTTTTCTCTCAGTCCTTCTGATTGCATTAAGAAGAAAGTCTCTCTTTGGTGCTAATAGATCTTCCATGCCTCCCTGATGCTTGTCAAGCTGCCTTCATGACAGAAAGAGACCTTGGGCTCATAATGCCAGCCTGGTAACAGCGTCAGGCTAGAACTGGTTGCCCTTGTTGTGTTTTTATAGCATTTATAGTGATTAACCTCTATTTAGGAAGTCATATTGATTTTATATTTGCAGATCAGTTGGCTTCTTAAATAAACACTTTTCAGTTAAAAAAAAAAAGTCAATTCAAAGAAAAATAAGTAAATGTGGCCAAAAATCATGAAGGTGCCATGTTGATGAACTCGGTTTAGGAGGTATCTCCACCACACATCCCAGTTGATGAGTTCTGCCTCATCGATTCAGCAAGCGGGAAGGTCCACCATAGAACGAACAGGGCCCACGTGAAAAGGAGCAGGAGCTCGCTCTCATCTCCATCTTTTCTCATGTCCCACTGGCTCCAAACCACCAGATCTGATGATGCTCTTCTGGGCTGGGATGTGAGGGAATCTTGGGCTTCCTTGTCTCATAATTTTGGTTACCAGTGCAGCGTGGAGATAGAAACTGTATCTCTGGGAGCCAGTCTGAAACATTCCTTCTTGGTGCTCTTTCCTTTGTGAACAAGTCTAATAAAGCCTTGTCTGCAAGAGGCATCTTCTGGAAAGAAAGCTGATCCAGAGAGGAAAAGCATTCCCAATGTTAGCTACAGACCCCAGAACCAGCATTGCCTACTGAAACTGAACGTCCACCACCCTATGACCCTGAATTTAATTCCCAGGCACTTAGCTAAGGGACATCAGTGCTTATATCTACCACAGATTTTACAAGTGAAACAGAGCAAACCCAGGAGAAGCAGCTGACGCATTGGTGGGTCCTCACCAGCTCACTTATGAGTACAGGACTCAAAAGCAGACACACGGTGTGAAACAGCAATAACAAGATTTATTTACAGAGAGAGAGAGAGAATATGAATTTACACTCTGGCATGTGATCAGATGCTTCCTCTCCTCAGAAAGCATCCACTGATCAGAAACCAGGATCCAAACCAAAGGCATAGGTGACAAGCTGGTGGCTTCTCCACCCTTTCTCACCAATGGCTTAATTGCCAGAAGTCCCAACAGCTAAACTGCCCAAAAGCCCGGTGGTTTTAACAACCGAATTCCAACAGTTTATGATCAAAAGTCTCAGCTTTTCCCCTATTTCCCATCAGTCTCCCTCAGGGGGTGGAGTCTGGAAGGTCCATTTTCCACCATCCAGTTGGCTATGGCGCCACCCAATGGCTTGGAGGTTGCTCCTCACTGTTACTCCTAAATAAGAACCTTTCTAGCAACTCTGTTCATTATGGCCCCAAGCTGGAGAAACAAGCGCATGTTCTTCAACTGGAAAGTGGATGAAACCGGAAGGACAGAGATGAACTGCTGATGTATGCAATGACATGGGTAAATGTCACGGATAAGACGCGCAGTGGGGGGGCCTCCCTGGTGGCGCAGCGGTTGAGCGCTGCGCTGTGGAGCTGTTGGCAGCGGCGACGCAAGTTCGACGCCCGGCCGGGGAGAATCCCACATGGTGCGGCAGACCTCTCCTGCCTCACCCGCTGCTCCCCTCAGCAGTGTACCTCTGATCTGCCTGTTCTGCTCCCCACTCTGTCTCTGGTGAACCCTCTCGCCGCCCCACACCTCTGGCCTGTACCCCAGCTTGTATGTAAAAAAAAAAAAAAAAAAACTGTCCATAATCTTATGACTAATAAATATTTAAAAAAAAAAAAAAAGACCGCAGTGGGGAAAAACACCGCATGGTTTCATGTATGTGAAGTTCAAGGACAGACAGATGAATCTTTGATGACAGAAATCAGAGCAGTGGGTTACCTTTGGTGGCTACCAATTAGAGGAGGTTGTGAAGGAACTTTCTGGACTGATGAAAATGGTTTATATCTTGACCTTGGCAATGGTTCCATGGCTCTGTACACTTGTAAAAATTTATTGATTTTTTTAAATTTTACTGTATACAAGTTGTACCTCAATAAAAAGATTTTCAATCCCCTCCCCAAAGATGTGGGATTTGACGATTCTATTAATCAAAGAAGGATATATGTTTAATGGCAATGCCAACAGCTCCCTCATGGGGCTCTGGGCTGTCGAGGTCTGTAACCCCACAGGGATGTCATCTACCATGTATCACTCCTTCATTCACGACCCCTCAAGACACCCACTTATCCTTCGAGTGTCTCTTCTTTATTAAGCCTCAACCTCTCTCCAGCAAAGAATAGACACCTTCGTTTTTCTGGTGGCTGACTGTTGTTTATCAGAGATGAAATTTCTGTGGCTCTTGGGGGAAAACAGATGCTGAGATGTGGAACAAAATAGAGTTAATTTTTTTTTCTTTTCCCCAAAGCAGAACTCTGCTCATATATGTGCAGGGCACGCTGGTAAAGCAGGAATGAAGATGCTTTGTGTACCCTGGGACCGAGGATGAGAAGCAGGTTGGAGGGGTGAGGCGCATTTTTCAAGGTGCATGCACTTGATTACTCCCTCTGTGGATCGGAAGGGGGCGTTGTGACACCCCCTGACCCCCTCTTCTGCCGCGCCCTGGCTCGCCCGAGTTGCCTGAAGGCGCAGCACGGTGCTAGGACCTTCAAGCAAGAGTTCCTTAGGTAGCCAGGAGGCGACATCTCTTCCCGTAACTACTTTAACTCACAAATATTTTCTAAGTTAGACCTATAACTTTCTTAGGATATGCCTGCAGACATAACCTCTCCATTGCCTAAGACCCCATGATTGGGTCCAGGTGCCGAGCTGCTCCTTCGATAAGTACATTCTTGCCTGATCACGGGTTGGTGTCCTGTACAAAAACATTTACTCCCCCTCCCCTTACATTCCCCTGCCTGCTTCTGGGAATCAGCATAAGATGGCTTCTGCGATTAACCACTCC